>REGO01000732.1:233582-256031 GCA_010120015.1 Rhombomys opimus | reverse complement strand
GGAAAGATTTATTGTGATTCACCAGCAAATTACTGTTCCCACATGATAAATGCTTTTAACATAAAGCAAAGTGTTAGATTTTTTAGCAGGCCGTTCAAAACCACTGTAATCTGTACCTCAGCTGCTTGGAATCTGTCTCAGTGTTTTCTTTTTTTCTTTATACACTTGGAAAGCTTGTGCTTCTAATGCTGTTATATAAATTGTATTTTTGAAGACCAGTTGGAATTAGTTAGGATAGTGATGTGTGAAATAACATATAATTGAATTCTGAATGAATGTTAAGAAAGGGGTCAAAAATTATTTTGTTGTTGTTGTTTGTTTGAGTTTTCCGTGACAACCTCTCATTCTGTCGCAGCGGATGTCCTAGAAGTCACTTTCTAGAACATGCTGGCCGTGAACTTACAGAGATCTGCCTGTCTCTGCCTTCTGGATCCTGAGAGTTATGGTTTTTTTCTACCACACCCTGAGAAGAATAAAGGATGAGAGAAAAATTTAAAACAACAGCGACAACAACAACAGAAACCAGTTCATGGATTTTGTAATTGCAGGGAAAAATAATAGGATATATTGAAATGTCATCTTTCATCTACAGAAAAATATTTATATATGAATTGAAAGTATGTCTCTAGTTTAGTGGTGGAAATGTTGGTCTGAAATTTTTGATATAAAATTATTTTTTTCCTGATTCAGTATACCTGAACCAATACCTGTACCAATCTGCAAACTTCAAGAAAGAAAGAAAGTGACATAAAGTGGGTAAAGAAGTGCTATAAACTGCTTAAGTAAAGATAATTTTAAATCAGTGAAGGTGAGCCTTGTGCTACTGCAAAAGTTATAGAGAGTCTTTATCATAGTCACTCAGTAGAAAACAAAGAATAAAATCACCAACAATAATGCATTGGAACTGAGTTGATGGTTGTCTTTGTTTTTATTCCTCCTCAATGATCTGTTCTGACAAAGGCAACTTAAGGAAGATGGGGTTTTCTTGGTACCAATCAAGCTTGTCTCTGTCGTGTCAGGGAGGGAACAACAGCAGGAACCTGCTGCACTACAATGGCTCCACTGTCTTCTTATTAATATCTAGTGAACATGAGTTCTGAGATCCTGACTCTTCACGTGGACAATGCTAACATGACCAATGCACATATCTGCATCATTCAATAACTTCATTTTAATAAATATTTGAATTAATTCTAATACTAGATCTATCAACTTATTCCTATGTATACTGCAAATGTGTTCTTTAAGTGTGAAAAGTGAAGCATAGCTTACATACTAGGTGATGCAGGTTACAGAAATGTTCTTCCCGCTTCAGTGAGGTACTGTTTTAGGTGAGACCAATCTTTAAGTCTAGAGTCTTGTCTCCTAGTTCCTGTGTCCTGGATGCAGACCCATTCCACTTCTAGTGATACTTAGTTTGTTTGGAGTCATAAATATTTATGTTGTTGTTGTTTTTACCCTGATTTTTTTTTTTAATTCTGGAACTTCCTTACTACCTCAGGTGAACTGAAAATGAAGCCCTTCACTGCTGTCTTCTCAGAAATAAACAATTTGAATTTCAGCCAAATTTCA
The DNA here is from genome assembly GCA_010120015.1 of Rhombomys opimus. NCBI lineage: Eukaryota > Metazoa > Chordata > Mammalia > Rodentia > Muridae > Rhombomys > Rhombomys opimus. Next base: position 254,459 of record REGO01000732.1, on the reverse strand, counting down.
AATCATATGTTCCCTGATGTTCCATAAATCAAGTCCTCTTTCTTACATTTAGAGTTAAGTATTTGTGCCTCTTTTTTTTTTCATAATTCTACAATCTTGCAGCAAGATAATGACTATTCTTTGTTGCCAAATACTCATTAAGGATATCCATAAAATAACCACCTTGGAATATGATGAATTCTTGTTCTTTGAAATATGCAGGACAGAATCTATCTCCATTTTTTATCCAGGTTCCAGAAATTACCAAGCTCCCTTGGTTGGTGGCCAATAGTTTCCCATTCTTTAAGCTAGAAAAAGAACATTTCTGAAGTGTCATCGTCTATTTGCAGGAATAATTTCCTCCGTGTTATTAGAGCAATCCTCTATAGGAATAACCCCATCTCAAAATCTTTTAGTCAATCATATCTGTAAAAGCTGTTTTGTCACATTTCACAATTTCTGGAAATACAGAAATTCATTTTCTTTGTTTTTAATTATATTTTTAAATTTTTTTCTTCATAATTTATTCATTATATATACTGATTGAAGCCTCCTCCTTCAACTTCCCTCAGTCTCACCCTCCCTCCCTTTTACCCTATCCCCTTCCCCTAGTCCACAGAAAGGGGGAGTTATCCACTATTGCCATCTCCCCACAGATTTTTAAGTCTCATCAGGACTGCCTGGGACCTCTTCCTTGGTGGCCTGGCAGGGCTGCATCGTCAGGAATGAGTGATAAAAGAACAGAAAACTGAGTTTATGATAGAGGCAGTCCCTGCTCCCTTCATTCAGAAATCCACTTGGAGACTGAGCTACCAGTGGGCCACATCTGAGCACAGTCTATGTCCTCTCCATGCATGTCCTCCTTTGGTGCATCAGTCTCCGATGGATCCCCTGAGCTCAGATTCCCCAATTGTAAAAACAGGCCTATGGGCATATGAGAGGCCTACAAAACACCTAATAGATTAGACAAGAAAAGAAAATCCTCCTCCACCACATAATAAGTAGAATAGTAACTATACAGAACAAAGGAAAATGCTAAAAGCTGCAAGGGGAAAAGGCCAAGTAACAGATAATGGCAAACCTGTCAGAATCACACCTGACTTCTCAACAGAGACTATGAAAGCCAGAAGGGCCCTGATGGATATCATGTGAACCCTAAGAGAACACAGATGTCAGCACAGATTACTATACCCAGCAAAACTCTCAATCACTATACATGGAGAAAACAAGATATTCAATAACAAAAAGAAATTTAAAAAAATACCTACCCAGGAATGAAAATGTTTTAAGGGAAACATTATTCTTCTGTAGGAACTTTCTCTCTCTCTCTCTCTCTCTCTCTCTCTCTCTCTCTCTCTCTGAGTATGTGTGTGTGTGTGTGTGTGTGTGTGTGTGCATGCCTGTATGTGTTGTACCTCCCATTACAGTGGAACATCCCTTACTTCTAGTTGTTACATGTCAGTCATATGCTCAAGTCAATACCTTTCCACTTTTCCACATATTCAAGAGGGTAGTTATGCTGCCATAGATTGATAATTTCCCTCAGTTTCTAAGTTCAATTATGAGCTGAGTTTGTGTGTATTCACTACAACTACTGAGAATAGGGTTTAAACAATGTCCTCGCCATTTTCTTCTGGCATTATTATATATTTATATTTCCCAGAACACACGTAGTGTCAGAACTCACATATTGAGCAAAATCATCTCTTTTTTTCTGAATTTTTAAAAGAATAACAACAATGTTTTTGTAGTTACAGTTTGATAGTGACTTGTTTGTATTACTTTTTTCTACTTAATTTTTTTGATAATTTCATGCAGTCCTATAATGAATTTAGTCAGTTTACTCCTATTCCTTTTTTTAGTCCCGTCCCTTTATTACTTGCATCATTCTTCTTAATGTGGTTCCTCTACTACTTTCATGCCTTCTTCTTATATGTGCCCAACTGAGTTTCATTAGAGCTACTTGCTCAAACACGAATTTGGTTGTTTGCTTCTAATGTTTAATACCTCAACACTTTTCCAATGTCTTATCTATCTAAAACTCAATTGCTGTTTGTTACTTTCCAATTTGCTGCCCTTTGGAGGTGGATATTTAATAAAATAGGCATATCTATAGCTTCAGTGATATGGATCTGATGTTCTGTAGTTGAGAATGAAACCTCTGTAGGAAACATGGAAGAAAAATTACGTATATAATCTATTTTAGTTATCTTTTAGACATCATTCATCAACCACATTCTTGGATTGCGTGGGATACAGCTTCACTGCCTTTTCAGTCTTTCCTGAGGGTTGTAAGCAGCATGGTGGTAAGATATCTTTAGATGATCCATTTTCATTGTCATCACCATATGGGGTTTGTCATCCAAGAGTGGGCTGGAAAGTATAGAAAGGAAAAAAAGAAATTACTCTTACAATTTAATTTGCAAAGATTCTGATAAAATGTATTTTTTTCTTACTACTTTAATTTGCCTGGCTTGTTTTGAAACACAGTAAACTTGAATATGTGAAGTTATAGCAAGATAGCTAATTGTCTGAAAAAAGAAAGTTTGGCAATAGGATTACCTTCTATTTCTATTATTATTGGCTTTGCTCAAGCCAGAGATTTATATTAAGCAAGATAAAGGAACAAAAATATTCTTTGAACTGAAGTGAAGCAAGATCTTCAAATTAATTTCTTTTTGATGTGAAGAAAATGAACACTTTAAATGTGTTAGTGTTATATAAACGACTTCCAAAGATGAAAAAGAAAGAAACCTTTCAACCTGCAACCTTACCCATACTAAATAGTTCAAATGCATGCAAATTATCATTGCTGATATTCAAGCACCATCTATAGGGCATATGCAAATGAAGGAATAGTGATGAAAATGTAGATCATAAAACTATCACTTGAATGAATACCTTGTCTTCCTTCATTTTTGTAAGTTTAACATTCCTGTTATTTGAGTTAAGCAATACTCCAGTGTGAGGACCCATCCTGCTAAATACAAGATCTCAGTAGTCTATGCTTTCTTCTAGTTAGATATAAGTAGAAACCTCCTTCTCCGGTGATGATCACTAAATATACACTCAGACATGATGAAATGTCTTTTGAGGAAAATTAGTGCACACCTGAGCACCATTGTTTTTAGTGCTTGATGGCTTTCTAAAGCATTTTCTTATATTTAGTCTAATTCTAAAGACAAATGAATCTTTAGAGGAGTTAAAATCAGTTACAAATGAGGCATTTTAATAGTAGGAAAAATTAAATAATTCAGATAACTATTTAGTATATAATTGTCTGTGACATGATTTTTTTTAATCTTCAAAATAGTTATTTTTCTCCTTTTCAATAGTTTTCAAAGTTTGCTCTGCACCAGGATCCATGTAAAAAATATCTCATTACAAAGGTGTAGATTAGAGCCCAATAATGGTTCTGTATCAAGCTTCTTGCAGATGTTGATGCTACTGACCCAGGGAAAACATATAAAAATTACAAGTCAAGATAAAAAGAAATTTGGTTATCATTTGAAATTTGTATATTCCATATAAAATAACATAACCTTTTCATGACTCTAAATAAGTTCCAGAATTACAATCTTCTTTGCATTATCTGTTGAACAGAAAATGACTTGTAATAAAAAGGGTTGGTAATGAGCCTAGAATACAAAATATGGAGAGCTGATCTTCAAATATCCCATTAATGTACTCCTTTTAAATAACCTTATCAGAAAAAAAAACATAAACTTAAAAAATTCCAAGTCACTAGCACAGGCATTTTATGTGTGTGCTACCACACATTCATAGTATAAGATTAAAATTTTAAATACAATATTTTGGACATAAATACTTTTAAAAAGAGATGTTCACCTTGGTGGTCTGTATTCTACTATCACTGAAGCATTTTGATATATTTAAATTAGAATGAAAGTGACACTGATATTTCTTATAGTTTTCTTCTCAGATGCTTGAGTAACTGTGAATTAGTATAATTAATGTAACACAACTGTCAGTAAAATCCAGTCTCTCTGCTAGGATCTCAAGCTCTCCGGCTTTGCCTCATTGTCAAGACTGGAAGTTTAACTTCTCACCTTTGAAATGGAATGTTCTGATGCCATAATCCCTCACTCTTCATCAGTAGGAAGTGATGTTGGATTGTACTTTAAAACTTTTGCTATTGCATGTCAGATCGTAGCCTGTTTCACCTATTTAATAATTGCTTGGCCAGTGAAAAAGTCCAACATTTGACAATGTAACCATTTGATAAAGACTAACAGATTTTCTTCCTTTCCTTGGCAGACTTAAACAAATGACATAAATGAATGCAGTTAAAAAATAAAAGCAGCCTTATTTTGTGTCTGTGTAAAAACATGATTCTTTCAATCTTTTCCACTGAGGGACATTTCCTTTTTCACCTGTGTATAACAATAGAAACAATTTTTGTAGTTATGCAAATCTCCAGCAGCTTTTGTGAGTCACTTAGCCATAGCAACGGGAAATCTCAGCATTTAGCAAATGAAGAGATTCTCATGCAGTTTTGTCTGCCCTTCTCTGTGACTCATTATGTGTAATTTTTTTTTTCAAGCAAATACTGTATATGAACAAGGGGTCTCAGAGCGACGAGGTGGCAGAAATTTCCAAAAGGCCAGTTCTATAATTTTTCTGGAAAATAAATGCAAATTGTTAGCTACTTATGTAAATGATCCTTTATCTCTCTAGTATAGACATGTCACAGTTAGCCACAATGCATCTCAATTTCAGAGATACTTTACCTAGGAAAATGGCAGATAGCACAAGTGAGAAAACAGAAAATGATATCAATATTCTCTCCAAGGCTATTTACAGTTACTGGAACTATGTTCATTGAAAGGCTTACTCAGTTAACATTGAATTAAAAACAATATGGCATTTTGAAGAACAGTAGGATATAGTACTGACTGTAAGCTCAGAAATGTACCCACAAGAGTCCTGGAATTACCATATATAGCTTGCCTCACCTAGAACAAACATTATTTTTATTTTCCCCTATTAGACTTTTCATCTGTCAACAAGAGATATATTTGCACTTATGCAAATGTGTTATGCATGAGGAAGCTTTATATCAACACACAGGACACATTTTGATTTTCAGTAAATGCATAATTTCTTTGTGTTTGTGATAATCCTTACCAGTTTGTTTTACCCTGTTCTGCTTGTATGAGATTCATTCAAATGTAATCAATGGCAAATGGTATATTAAAGGTGTCACATAATTATCACCTTTCAGGTAGAGAGTTTTTTGTTTGTTTGTTTTGTTTTTGTTTATTTTTGTGTTTGTGTTTGATTGGATTTGAATTATTTCAGTAAATCTTTCTTTGGTCAACTCTCTATGCCTACACAAACACTGAATGTATTAAAGACAAAATAAAAGAGATCTTTGTATATTTTGAGAAAAAAAAAGTAAATGAACCCAAGTTTGAAGTAATAGTCTCATAGTTAAAGTAGTAATTGTGAAATCTACATTTTCTATTTTACAACCAGAAGCAGTTATACAAGGCTCTAGATTTATTCTTTTATGATAAAATTTTCAGTGTCTAAATATTGAATACTGTATAATATAAAGTACGGGATCAAATGTTAAATATAAAGTAACAGTGAGGAATATGTGCCTCATATATCAAAGAAAATAGCACTGCAGATATTAAGTTGTGTCTTGACAATATGGAGATGCTACTTCAACCATTTTCAATGTTGTCAATAGGTTAGCAGCTTTGACTGAGTAATTTACTAATGTTCTGCTGGCGATAATTATCTTTTGAGCCTCTTTACTCTACAGAGTAAATAAGAAATGACTAGTAATTAGATAACTGACCAAAGGAACAGAGTACTATTGACTAGACAATTTAAGCCTTAGCAAAATATGAAGTGCTGTCACAAAAAGAGCTAATACTGTTGTGTCCGAATCGCGATACCCCAAAAGACCACCAGGAGCCGAGTCCATTGCAAAACACATGAGGATCTTTTTATTACAAATCATTACTAGCTGAAGCTTGGGCTCACACCCTCCACCACCGAAGCAGTTGGATGATTTAAAGATTCCAGTCCCTCCCATCATGCCCAAGGCAGGGACGATTCTGCCTGGCAAGCATCTATTGGTCAAAATGCTGCATTTTTAATTCATTGGCTATAAGAAGGTCCCCAAACCATTAATGATCTGGTATTCCTCCCTAGGGGGATGGGCCAATTTCCTAGCAACTGTATCTCTAGTGGGTGAGAAAAGAATGCAGTAAGGTGAGCTCTTTCCCTCAGGGCATTACTGGACTTGTCTCCACCCAGCTAGCCTTAAACTTTAATAATAAATAGCTGCTAATTTTTAATCTTTTGATCTCTCAATATCTTTCTAGAGTCTAACAGAAGGCAAGTTCTCATATGACTCTACATTTAAAACTCATGCAGAGCTAACAGCTGAAGCATATTGATAAGCACACAGTTTCTCTTTATTGAAAATATTGATCCCTTAATCTATTCTACAAATTCTTATTTGCACAGCCCTATGATACACCCTTAATGAGTTGTGAGCAAAAATGTAAATGTAATATTGCTCTCAACATGCTAAAGGCATTTACTTATAGCGGTTTTAAAGTTTTTTCTTCATGATTTTTGCATGATGTGGCTAGGTGTGTGTTTTTTTGTGTACGTGTGCATATATGCCATGGTGATAACAAGAATGGTAAAAGAGAAACTGAGGAAACTAGGTGTCTTTCTCCTGCAAGGATTCCAAAGATCAAAGTCAGGTCCTTCAGCTTGGAAGCAAGCACACCTTATGAACTATCCTGCCAGCCGCTGTGTTCTGATTTTGAGGCATGGCTTTATATTCCCTCCCTGACTAATTGTGGATCCACAGATGATTCTTGATCTTCCTTAAGAAAAGGTGCTGAGATTACAGATGAGTGACACCATGCCTGACTGGAATACATTAGATGCTCAAGACCTCACAAACGGGTTTTTGCAGGCAATATTGTGACTTATTTCAAGTGTTTAAAATGTACCTGGCTATGACATCTGTCACCCCATTGATCACCAAGTTGATTTGGCTGATCTAGCTGGCTAGGCGGGAGTCCTTCCTCCCTCACCCACTCATGTGTGTCACTCCAAAAGCTGCACGCTTGGTCAAAGAGGAAGACTTTCCCTATATGGAGGAGGATCTGTCTCTAGTCAAGGTGTATGAGTAGCTGCGCTCTCTGCTAGAACCTCCAAACAAGCTCAAGGCAGTAATTATTTATAATAGGATATTGGTAAGAAATAAATCAGTTATGAGAACGTTTAATTCGGCAGAAGAGAAGACTCAGTGCTTCAGATATGTTCTTTCTGTTGAACACATATTCTTTTCTCAGCATTCATTGTGATACTTCATAACAACCTCTAACTCCAGTTCAATAGAATTTAACTGAATCGCTCTTTTGGAGTCGGTTGGCACTATACAAGGACGTGATGAACATATAGGCAGGCATACATACATACATACATAATATTCAAGAAGACGCTCTTAGAGAAGGAATACTTAACTAGGTAATATAGCTCAGACATAAACGTTCTGCATTTTGTAATTTAAATTTTGTAATTGAAATTGATTTTCTAAGCACTTAGAGTATTCATTTGTCACTCTTATACAGGCAAACAATGAAATGTAAAAGCACACGGGCATATAAATGAGAGAGACAATTTTTAGAAGTGATCAAATTTAAAATTTTTTGGTACTCCTAAATAAAGTGCCTTCTGTGGCCATATATATCCTGATTTTGAAGTTCATAAATATCATGTTTAAAAATCCTGGCATGCATCTAGAGTAGAAAAGTATACATATAGACACAGACCTATAGGACACACAAGATCTTTTTAAATTGCATACTGCTTTCATTACTAAGGGTTCACAATTAAATCTGAGCTACATAAATATGCATTTACTAAAGAAGTGGAATGTGCAATTTCATATGTTCTAAGCTACAGTTAATTAGGAGGGATTAAAGAAAACCACACTTCAGGAAGGAAGGGATGCTTCTTCAAGAGCTGATAAATACTAAATAGGGATGAAGTTTTGCCGGCTACTGAAAATATAAATTAAAAGTTCAAAGAAGATATTTGACTTAAATAGTCATCTTTTAAGCTTGTTTTTTGATGTTCTCAGTCACCTTTTTAAAACCAGTAAGCTAAGTCAAATGACAACTATTTCTTTTATATTGATAATAGAACCATCAATAAACTTTGGATTTGAATTTATTATTGCAGAGGAAAAAAAATTAATTTAGCATTTCCTAAAAATACAGTAAAGAGGGAACAAGACTGGAGCCTACCATAGTTGCCCTCTGAAAGATTATACCCACCACTTGATTGAAGTAAATGCTGAGACTCACAGACAAATTTTGGGCTTAGCACAGGCATGTCTTGGGGAAGAGTGGGGTATTGGATAGAAGGACTCAGAGGAGACAGGAGCTGGGCCCAAGTGAGGCCTGTGGAGACTGATGCACCAAGCAAGGCTCATGCATGGAGAGGAGCTAGGCTACCTGCTCAGATGTAGCCTATGGGTAGCACCAAGTTTGTTCCACCAAGTGTTCCCTAGTATGAGGAACAGAGGCTCTTGCTAAAATGGACTCAGTTGCCTGCTTTTTGATCACTTGCCCCTGGCAGGGCAGCTTTGTCAGGCCACAAAGGAAGAAGATGGAGGTAGTTCTGATGAGGCTTGGCAATCTGAGGTTAATTGGTAAGGATGGAAGGCTCCCCCTTTCTGAGGAATAGGGGAGAAGATGGAGGGGAGAGGGACAGAAGTTGGGACCAGAATGAGATGAAGGAGGGGGCTATGATCAGGATGTAAAGTAAGCCAATTAAAAATGAAATAATAATAATAACAATAATAAACCAAACAACAACAAAAACAAATTCAATGAAGAAGGGAAAAGAACAAATTCATAGCAGTTCATAGCAGTACATGTCTGCAGTCCAAGCACTCTGCTTGGATAAACTAGAACCCCTGCACAGATGTAGCCCATAGCAGCTCAGTCTCCAAGTGGGTTTCCTAGTAAGGGGAACAGGGACTGTCTCTGACATGAACTCAGTGGCTGGCTCTTTGATCACCTCCCCCTGACCAGGGAGCAGCCTTACCAGGCCACAGAGGAAGACAATGCAGCCATTCCTGATGAGACCTGATAGGCTAGGGTCAGAGGGAAGGAAAGGAGGATCTCCCTTATCAGTGGACTGTGGGAGGGGCATAGGAGAAGAAGAGGTTAGGGAGGGTGGGAGTGGGAGAGGACAAGGGAGGGGTCTACAGCTGGGATACAAAATGCATAAACTGTGATTTCTAAAAATGAATAAATAAATTGGTCTGGCGAGATAGCTCAGCAGTTAAGAGCACTGACTGCTCTTCAAGATGGACCCAGGTTCAATTCCCAGCATCCATATGGCAGTTCACAACTGTCCTGTTCCAGAGGATGCGACATTCTCACATAGACATACATGCCAATGTCAAAACACAAATGTACATAAAATAAATTAAAAATAGATAAATTAATTAAAAAGAAAAAAAAGACAAGAGGCTAGCCTGAATTCTATGATGAGTTCCAAGCCATGTCATTTCATTCTCCCTTCAAATTAATGACAAATTCTTTTCTATGGATAATAAATAGAGAAGGGAATATGTGAAATGGCTCTCAGATCCAAAGGTCGTGGACAAGAACCAATATTCAAGTACAGTTGTGTATCATTCTAAAATATGTTTCATACTGGGATAATAAGATCTTCCTTACAATATCTTAGAAAAACATATTTTCCCTTTCCTACATGCCATTTTTTTTTTAAAAAAGTATTTTATTACAAAAGAGATTAGAAGTTTTATGATACTTGAAAAATGACTCCAAAATCAAACCTTTCAATTGACAGTCTAGAAATTAGGAACTTGAATAATATATCTCAGATGAATTTAGGAGATATTCTCTGATGATGATCTAGCTGTAAGCTTAGAGAGCTCTGAAAAGGGAGATAAAAAGTTCTCGTGCAAGGGAATCTTGAGGTTGGCTTTCAGGATCAATAGTTGAATCTATTAAGGAAAAAAAAGAGGAATGTCAATCTGTAAAAGAATAAGAGAAAGGATAGTAACACCTATTTGTGTATTGAACCACAATCGCTATACAAGAGTGATTTTAAACATATTCTAGAAATCAAATGAATCCAGTATTCGTAACCGCAGCGAATGGGCTGTTTTGGTGGAAGTTAAAATCGGAAGATATGCCTTTGCTTCTTCCCTATTTCCATTATTGGGCTTTAGGCATGCTAGATATATACTATACCACTGAAGTTCCTGCCCTGCCCTTGAAGTTTATGTGATGGCAGATGGGATTTGCAGACAGGAAGGGAGGAGAAAACCCTCCTTTCACTTACCTTGGAGATGGTATAGATAGTTTACATTATTATATTTTACACTTTTCACCACTGACAGTTTATCCTCCTCAGCTACTACAAGCACACAGTATTTTAAAGTTATCAGGATAGAGAAACCACCATTTTGACACGTTTATGTCCTCCTTAATAGTTTCATTTTTTTATTCTATCCTTCATGTTTACCAGTTAAGAATTCAGTGGGGATACAAAGTAAATAAACTGTAATTTATAAAAAATATAAATAAATTTAAAAAATAAAATAGAACCTAAAAAAGGAGGATTCCATAATAGAAATATTCATGGACTATGTTAAGAAGAAATTCTAGAAATAAAGTTGCATAATAGGGGGACCAACAGATTTAAAATTTATTTCTAATTACAAGCAAGTAATAGTAATGCCTTGTTATAAGCAAGCTGTGTGTGTGTGTGTGTGTGTGTGTGTGTGTGTGTGTGTGTGGTTGTTTGCACCCCTGTGCATGACATCTGAATAATGTCTTCTATTTGTACGCATACATTCAGTACAGGCAAGCAAAGTTATTTGTCTATTTTTATAGTCCTTGTTCCTCAGAACACGGTAAATTATCAATACTTCTGAGTTAAATGATTACCTAATTTGTATTAAATTCAGTGTTTTCATTTAAACAGAGAATTCTAGAAAGGACAAACTATATTTTTTTCTGGCTTTGTCTTACATAATACTTATTTTGTATTATATTATTAGTGAATTAAAGTGTTCACTGCTTTTCTGTACATATTTATACATTAAGATATGAGTTAACTTCAGTGTGGGGGCAAAGAGGGCACTAATAATTTGGAATTCACATATAAATTTTTATGACGATAATACTATTTTGGATGAGTTCTGTGCAGATTTATTGCATTCTTTTCATAATGGTACTTAATGTGTGAGTTGTAAAAGATGCCAGAATTATAGAGGCATCACTCATTTGAGAAGAGAAGAGTGAATTGACAAATAAACCTTCAGTGATCTATCTTATTCATAGTTTTGGAGGATGACAACTGTTTATATTACTTCAGCACAGGTATTTACGGAGAGGAATAGATTCCTGAGTGATGCCTCTGTGGTAGTGAAGAAATGTTGCAGTTATATTCAAGCTATATTTATTTGTAAATAAAACAGTTATTAGGTACTATTTGGGAAGTAAAATTTGCTTCATAATAATATAAAAATATAGAGATTTAAGAGACCACAGTATTAACTTTAGCAGAATAAGTGACCTATCTATTTTAAGGATGATAATTAATAACAGCTATATTCACAAGTTATTCAATTCCAAAAATAAAAACCAAGAAATTTATTTTATTTTATTTTTATCAGTTACATTTTATTAACTCTGTATCCCAGCCGTGTCCCGAACCCTCATTCCCTCCCAGTCCCTCCCTCCCTCCCTCATCACCACTGTGCCCCTTTCCAAGTCCACTGATGGGGGGGACCTCCGAAAATTTTATTACTATCCCAGATGACAAGGCAATCTAATTTTTTTAAACATATTACTAAAGCATCATTAACATGATATTTAAGGGCTATGTCAATTTAGAATCAAATTGAATGTCTTAATTTTATAAATGATATAAATATGAGACTCATTCAGTTCTCTTTCTAAGTGATTTTATGAAAACCTGCATAAAAAATAATAACTTATTGCTGTTGTAAATCACCAACCAAATGGTTTTTAGTTTTATTTTTTCCAAATTTCCATTTACCGAAAGCTAAGAGTAAACATAAAAAGCTAAGAGTAAACATAAAAGCACATGAATACCATGCTATACTATCATGATCTAAAAAGATTCACTCAACACAGTGATGGCATGTATTTAACTAATGCTGCCTTGGAACATAATGCAATTGTTTATGAAATTGGTATATAAGGACATATTGATTCAACTGGCTTTTTCTTCTTTATCTCACATGTCTGATGTTCTTTCAAAGCCCAAGGGATGAACCAATAGGAGTTGTGTTGTTTGAAATTTCTAATAGAGTTATGGTTCCATTATTTACTACTATATATATTTGAGCAACTCTATTCACAACCAAGGCAACAGAAAATGTAAAATCAAATAATGTATCGAGTAGTCAAAGCACACAGTTATTCTGCCTTTGATTTGTTCATGTCTGTTTTTTTACCTGCCTTAGAGTGGTTGGCAGTAATTGCCTTCACAAAGGGATGGTTTAACATAAAAGAATGTAAATATAGAATTTAAAAACTAAGAGAATTTAGTTTAAGCAGTAGGGACCATGTGTATTATATGCTCTAAACTCTGTAGGCATTTCTGTCTTACTAAGTAGTGTATTTTTAATCATCAGCAAAAGTATTACTTTTCTGCTATAGTTTCATGAGATTGTTAGCACAGACCACATTTGAAAGGAAATAACCAAGAAGATTAAGGTCTAGTGTTTTCTTCAAGTTTAGAAAATTACAAAACTTCATCTTAAATATTGATTTTTATGACACTTTCCAATGCCAGTTATCCTAACATAGGAATAGGTGCCGGATATTCCATACTAGAATAACATTCTGCATTTCTAGTCACCTTGGTGATAGTGTTGACAAAGTGGTGTATAAACAATTTACACTTAGCAAAATGTTAAGACCTGAAAAGATTGGAACTACCTTTTTTGGTTAAATTGTACTATTATATTATAGTAAAGAGCTTTATTATTACCATTGAAGTAGTGTGTCCTTTATAAACGAACTTACATGTAGGAAGGGAATTTGTTTTGTCCCCTCAAAATTCATGGATTTCAAAACAATAGGAACAAAAAAGTTGCTCAATAAATGCTTGTTCATCAGCTGACTAAAGAAATAAAGTCTGGCAAAAAAGTACACAGAAAAAAAATTTAAGTAAAGGTGTTATATAAATGAGACAAAAAAAATGAGAGAAAAGTGTTTATTTTCACAAACAGTTCCAGATCTACTGTTTTCCTGAGTTATTTTTGTCTGTTGGCACAGGCCTTATGGCTCCTGTGAGACAGTAGGACTCAGTATTGAACCAGTGAACTGTTAAACAAGATGAAATTGACACATACATGGGAAGACTTATTTTGTCATAAAGACCTTGCTCACATCCTCTGATTTTTGAGCACTTGGCTATTAATAAAGCTTCTCTGGCAATTTTACAGTTCTCCCCCTGCACCTTCCTCCTAAAGTGACATTCTAATTTTATCCATGGAAACAATACCACAGAGCTTACTCTCTAAAATGTGTCTGAAGGTGAGAAACTTATGATAAACTAGTCAGCAACCCGTGTATACTGCTAGTTTGTCTTACTAGAAATTCCAACATGCACTGGGAATTCAGAAGCCAACTCTGACTGTCATTGAAACAGCTTAGAGAGGATAGTCTTGTTATATCTAAAACCTGGCAAAACATTTCTCCAGACTGTGTTTTGGGGTCAGTTAACTTTAGATAGAGTTAGTGTTCAATACTGTGGTTATTCTAACATAATTTCAGTATAAAATTAGCTCAAATAAGAACAAGTGAAATTATGTATATTTTAAAGTTATTCAAAGTTTGCTCCTAGCAGTATTGCCTTCAAAAGTTATTGTTCCATAAGAAAGCAGTGGACATGCATCAGCACTTCCACATTTAACTAAAGAGATGGGACATATTGAAAATACAGGTTGAGGTATAGGGTTAGGTAATGACTTCGGATGGTCATCTGGAAAGAACCAAACATTAGATTATTCTTTTTATTTTTTTATTTTATTTTTCTTTATTAATTACACTTTACTCACTTTGTATCCCCCCCCCCCGTGGTTCCCTCCCTCCTCCAGTCCCAATCCCTCTCTTCCTCCACCCTCTGCATGCATGCCCCTCCCCAATTCCACTGATAGGGGAGGTCTTCTTTTCCTTCCTTCTGATCCTAGTCAATTAGGTCTCATCAGGAGTGGCTGCATTGTCTTCTTCTGTGGCTTGGTAATGCTGCAGAACCTCAGGGGTAGGTAATTAAAGAGCAGGCCAATCAGTTCAGTCAGAGACAGTCCCTGTTCCTATCACAATGGAACCCACTTGGATACTGAACTGCCATGGGCTACATCTGTGCAGGGGTCTTAGGTTATCTCCCTTTCTGAAGACTTTAAGAACTTGCTTAGTTGATTAATCAGGAAATTTCCTGGGAATCTAAAATTCATATCTTTGTTGAATCTCTTGTGAATCACAGTAAACTAGACTAGTCTCTCCATAACTAGTCTTTACATTTTTCTTGTACAACATTTTAGGGCTGGAAGCTCAGCATTTTTTTATTAATTACACTTTATTCATTTTGTATCCCCCCATGAGCCCCTCCCTCCTCCCCTCCTGATCCCACCCTCCCTTCCCATTCTTCACGCATCCCCCTCCCCAAGTCCACTGAGAGGGAAGGTCCTCCTCTCTTTCCTTCTGATCTTAGTCTATCAGATCTCATCAGGAGTGGCTGCACTGTCATCTTCTGTGGCCTGGAAAGGCTGCTCCCCCCCTCAGGGAGAGGTGATCAAAGAGCAGGCCAATCAGATTATGTCAGAGGCAGTCACTCTTCCAATTACTATGTAACCCACTTGGACACTAACCTGCCATGGGCTACATCAGTGCAGGGGTGCTAGGTTATCTCCATGCCTGGTACTTGGTTGGATTATGAGTCTCTGGGAAGAGCCCTGTGTTCAAATTTTCTGGTTCTGTTGCTTTCCTTGTGGATTTCCTGTCCTCTCCAGATCTTACTATTTCCCACTTCTTACATAAGATTCCATGCACACTGCCCAATAGTTGGCCATAAGTCTCAGCATCTGCTTTGATAGTCTGCAGGGCAGAGCCTTTCAGAGGCCCTCTGTGGCAAGTTCCTAGCTTGTTTCCTGTTTTCTTCTTCTGATGTCCTTCCTCTTTGCCTTTTGGGATGGAGATTGAGCATTTTAGTCAGGGTCCTCTCTCTTGATTAGTTTCTTTTGAAGTACAGACTTTAGTAGGTTTATCCTATATTACATGTCTATATGAGTGAGTATCGTGTGTGCCTTTCTGCTTCTGAGATACCTCACTCGGGATGATCTTTTCTAATTCCCACCATTTACCTGCAAATTACATGATTTCCTAGTTTTTAATTGCTGAGTAATATTCCATTGTGTAGATGTACCACAATTTCTGCATCCATTCTTCAGTGGAGGGGCATCTGGGCTGTTTTCAGCTTCTGGCTATTACAAATAAAGCTGCTACAAACGTGGTTGAGCAAATGTCCTTATTGTGTACTTGAGCCTCTTTTGGATATATGCCTAGGAGTGGTATGGCTGGATCTTGAGGAAGCACTATTTCCCAGTCGTCTGAGAAAGTGCCAGATTGACTTCCAGAGTTGTTGTACAAGTTTACATTCCCACCAGCAGTGGAGGAGGGTTCCCTTTTCTCCAAAGCCTCTCCAGCATGTGTTGTCACTTGAGTTTTTCCTCTTGGCCATTCTGATGGGTGTAAGGTGAAATCTCAGGGTCATATTGATTTGCATTTCCCTAATGGCTAATGAGGTTGAGCATTTCTTTGTTTCTCTGCCATTTGATTTCCTTTACAGAGAATTCTCTGTTTAACTCTGTTTCCCATTTTTTAATTGGATTACTTGGTTTGTTGCTTTTCAACTTCTTTAGTTCTTTATATATGCTGGATATTAGCCCTCTGTCAGATGAAGGGTTGGTGAAGATTCTTTCCCAATCTGTCTGTGCACAATACAATAGAAATACATATTTTCAGCATTTTATTACTTTTGTAAAGTTTTGCTTTTTACTGAATAATGCAGTATGTAGGATGGACCATTCAAGCACAACTTATGTTAATTTCCTATTTGAATAATATATAGCAAAGTATGTAATCCAGGATGGATAACTGACTTATTCCTAGGAGTGATCCAAGACCTTCAGTTATCCTTTCTTAGTGATGCAACCTCAGCTTACAACTCCCTGAGTCACTCTGCTCACTGTTCTTAAGACACCAGAGAGAGGGAAGGGCTTCAAAATTCTCACCAGGAAGTTGTCAATGGACTTAAGGTGAAACAGTTTCTTGGACTTCTCTACATCCCACAGTCTGTAATCCAGTCATGCAGTTTGGTACAATGAATTGTGTTCTGCTATCTCTATTCCAAATGGCTACCAAGATCTTAACATCTTATCTTATGATGTGAGTTTCACACATAGAAAACTTTATAGTGACCTAGTTAGGGTGGATCATCATGTGCAGACGGTAGAGGAAAGGTAAAACACACGCACAAAATCTGCCATCCCTGAACTCTCCACAGAGACATGGTTTGAAACCTTCATCCTCAGATATAACTCCAAATATATTAAATTAACTATGTTCTTGATTTTAATTTTAATTAAGATCTCAAAAATTCTCCTTCTTAAATCATCCTGTATATGACACTTTAGTATGGCTAATTTGCATTTCTGTATATGCACATACATATCAATGTCTGCATGTAATACGACTATTTAGATTTATTCATGTTTTTCACCCATTTTCATTAGTCAGTTGGACTTCATTTGGAAAACATCCGATACATTTCTAGGATGTTTTATTTGTTAGTTGTTTTAATCACACACACACACACACAAGCACAATTAGATGACTAAATTTCATGATTATAAATTGTTCATTTGGATAGATTTTTCAAATATTTTGTAGCTAATCAAACTGTCTTTTATTAATAACCATTTATTGTTATTGAATAAGTAACTGTCACCAAGTAATAGGAAATTTATTAGACAGGGAGCATAGTACAAGCTGAACTGATTCTTAGTCTTTAAATAAATAACAGTCTACAGGTAATAGAAAAAGTGTTTATTACACAGAGAAGATAGCCCAGTATAAATATTACCAGTTCTGCCGTTGCTATGTTTAGAGACAAATTGCATAAACTTTCAGATTTCACTGGTTGTATCTGTGAAACAACCAGAGAAGATGATAAAAGCAAGTTTTGAGAATTCCAATAATATTATTAATACTAAATTAAGTACTTCTATGTGCCTGTGGATTTAGCAGTCTGTTTTTCCACCTTTGGATATACTCCACTGGTTGCTTTATACACATTTGATTTAGCATGTCCTATAAGCTCCATATATATTGCCTTGATATTCCCATAAAGCCTGCACAGGCTGTTTCCTTCCCTTTTCATTTCAGTTAATGAAAACAACATTTATGTACTTTTCCAAGGCTACTTGCATAGCATACCTTATTGAATATCCCCTTACTGTTTACTATAGAACTGATTCATTACTAAATATAACGACCTTTCCTTTTTAATGTCACTCAAACTCATTCACAAGTCCTGTGTTTACCACCATTAGATGCTAATTATAAGACTCCAGTCATCATCTCTTCATATTTGACATCCACAGTTCATCTTACAGGTTTGGAAAAAGAGATGAGTGTACTCTCCTTTGCTTTTCCTTCTTTCTGTTGATATAAACAGCAGACAGAAGAAACATTTCTGACCAGAAAAATGGGGAGGAGAAACCTAAGTTGAACTTAAGAAACATAAGGTTGAACTTAAGACACAATTGACCTTGAATTCCTGTATTCTCTTGTCTGATTTTGGAAATTTTTCTGAAGGCAAGGACAAGTGTTGGAAAGAACGCACACCACCACAGCAAATTCCACATGGTTTAGTCTGATTTCCATTATTAAAACATGCACATGCTTATCAAACAATTTCCCATTACCAGTAAGATAAGATAGAAATTCCTAGTTTTAAAATTTGAATTGATTTAAAATTTTATCTCTAACTTACATTTATGTTATTTTATTTCCCGCTTTAAAATGCTGTGATCCACAAATTTCTGTCATTTCTTAATAAAATACATGTATTTTTTTCTCCTCATAATTTATTGTTTTAAGCTCAATTATCCTTGTCTTTTTAATCTTATCACTAATGAGTTAGCTCAAATTCAGTTATATATTCTGAGTTATCTGCTCTTTTATCTGATTATACATGATGTATTTTTACTTCTCTTCAGAACTGGACACCAGTTATGAGAAATCAGGAAGTAGGTGCTCTATCATCTCACTCTTAATTGCTAAGTATATTGATTGACTGATAGTTGACATTTAACAAATATTTGCCTAATTAATGTTGAATGCTTAAGAGGTTATACCAACACAAACAATTCTGGAGATGATGTTTGGAGAAATAAATATCTGAGGAGCTTAGAATGCATATTTTCAAGGGTTATTCAACATCATTTCCTGCTAAAATAACCTACCAGTTTGTGTATCTAATTAACTATTAGTTCCTCTGGAATATTCAGAAGTGAGCAATTACTTTGATAAACAACATCTTATAGTTCACCCAGGTGTCATTGTTTCAACTTCTAAGTTAAACCGTTTAGTCAAACAAGCAGACATTCATCCTTTGACAATGGCAGAAAATGTATGTGATCTCAATGCCAATGCTTTTGACTTTTATGCCCTTTCAAACTATGACTTTAGATTAGACTTTCAGCTATACTTCTCACATCTAAGGAATTTTTTTATGTTGTCGAGTTAGAATATTTGGCTTCCTGAAGATAGGGAAATTGCTTATCAAAAAAGAACAAGAGTATGCAGACTCCAGTGTCAGTCACAAGCATTTACTGTCCCAGCAAAGCCACGGAGCCATCAAAGGTTAGAACCAAAGCTGACAGCTTTAAAAGATTATCCAGCCTGGAAAAGTAAAGGCACCAAGGTCATAAAGAAAACGAGAGTTGAAAATATTTTTATTTGACACAAAATAATAGAGCAGCAAATGTGGTGGAGAGGAAAGAAGGGTTTTATTTTTATTTTTCAAGACTGCAGTAGGCTTGTATGAGATATTAACATCCCTCAACTGTAAAAGATACTTGAGTAGCTCTGGGAATTGGGAAGCCTGCAATTTACAACTTCTTTCCACTGTTCTTATAAGCAATTTAGCTGAGCTCCAGATAGCAAGAGACACTTAAGCAACAGAAATCCTGAAGAAGATTTTTAAGCCCATAGTAAAGACAATGCAATCCTCATGCATAAAAATCAAAGTATTATTAATACTGTGCTGCTGGTGGAGTCTCATTTCACAACTGATGTAACTTCCTATATTAAATCAGGTCCACCAGCTATGTGAAGAGCCAAGCTTGGGCATCATTTATCACTAGCCACTTTTGGCTCAGCAACCATACAGCCAGCCCTCAATTTGACTCTTCGAAGGGCTTGCCCCCTGTGTGTGTGTGGAGTTTTTATCTGTAGGCAGGGTGATCTTTTTCAGGATTCAAATTTATTTTCTTGACATGGTTCATGGCTCCTGTCTCTAGGTGCTTGTCCTTTAAAGTGAGAGCCTGGCACTGCAATGCACCTCCCACCGCTGATCATATCTCTCCGGCAATTTGTAGCACTGGCTCCTTTCCCACTCTTAAATCTCTGTTTATAATCTATTTACCTAAATATTTAATAATCAATTGAGTTGCTGGTTTTTTTCCTTTTGCTGAATCACCATGGGATCTATAAGAAGATAGTGAATTGGCTGGCAATTTACTGGTTGATAGATAGGGGTTTGGGCTTTATCTTGTTTTTTATAGTTGTTTTTACGAAACCCACGACTTCATACCTTTATGTCTCTCAGATGAATGCCTACATCGAAAAAGATACCATTACAGGTTCTCTTTCTCTCTTCTCTTACTTTCCGCCCTATGCATTTCTTGATTTTGCCTTTAAAAAATAAATCACTGTGTAAAAAGTAGAAAATTGGAGACCAAGAAGTAAGACTTTTGCTCACAAACAGAACAGATAGTTTACCACAGTGTTTTGTGATCATGGTCCTTCTCTTTATAGGATTCCTACAAATATATGATGTTAGCCATTTTGACTGTAAGTGCTAACTTAGAGGTTTCTAATTTATGCATGCCTTCCACATATGCTTATTAAGTGACTGCTACATGTTTGTAGGTACACACACACGTGTACACACACACGTGCGTGCACACACACACACACACACACACACACAGTCCCTATATGTATATAGGGACTCAAATACAGAGCAAACAATAGAGAATTTTAAACATTAATTTTATTTTAAACTTTGTTATAAAAGGACATTACTAGTAAAAATAAATCATACATCAAAATTAACTAGGTCCAAAGGCTATATATCCCAACGAACTTCCATACCATTGGAGTAGATTAGGAGATGAGTTTTCTTACACTTTCAAGTTATGTTTCTTAGACTACATCATGGAAATACAAATGTATTTCCAATACAAATGATAAAATGTAAAACTTCTCAAATCAATATTATCAACTTATGTACCTCCATGTCTTAGTTGCTGTTCTACTGAGGTGATGGAATATCCCGACCAAGGCAACTTTTTTTTTTTAAATTTTTATTTAACTTTTATTAAATACACTTTATTCCTTTTGTATCCCCCCCATAAGTCCCTCCCTCCTCCCCTCCCGGTCCCACCCTCCCCCCCTTTCTGCATGAATGCCTCTCCCCAAGTCCACTGATAGGGGAGGTCCTCCTCTCCTTCTTTCTGATCTTTTT
>REGO01000732.1:204996-233132 GCA_010120015.1 Rhombomys opimus | reverse complement strand
CTCAGGATGCGAGGCTAAGCACTGCACTCAGGGTCAGCCGCTCTCGACCCAGAGAAGAGCATGTCTGATTGCATGCGGGTTGATGCCCCAGGTCCTGCCTCTGAGAAAAAGGCAACTTTTAAAATAAAGTGTTAATTGCAGGCTTGTTTACAGTTTGAGAGAGTTAGTCCATGATCATTATGGCAGGAAGTAGACAGGCATGGCACTCGAGTCATAACTGAGAGCTTTATATTCTAATGCACAGGCTTCACGCAGAGAGAGAAAGAGATGGGGCCAGGTATGAGCTTCTGAAGCCTTAATGTCTACCTCAGTGACAAACCCCCTCTAACAAGGCCATGACTACTCCCACTAACTGGAGATGAAGCATTCAAAAAAAAAAAAAAAAAAAAAAAAAAAGCCCATGGTGAGCATTCTCATTCAAACCACTAAACCCCAAATAAATTTATATAATATTTATTATATTTAGGGACGCATTTTGAACATGATAAAGTCATAGTTATCATGTGTATTTTGTGTCGATACTACTTTCTGTTCCTGGATTTATTATGTTATTCAAGTGATAAGACTGTGACTGTCCTGTTTTCCTCTACGAGGTTAACTATGCTTATAAAATGACCTAGAAGGAGGACTGGTGAGATGACTCCATAAGTGAAGAACGTGTCATAGAAGGATGAGGACCCAAGTTCTTTTTTAGTATGAAAATAAAGGACCCTGTGTGATGGTTTGCACTTATAATCTTTAGGGAAAGCTGATTGCTAGAGATCCCTCTTAGTTCATCTTGTCTAATCTGTTAACCCTAGGTCTCACCAAGTGATGGTCTCAAACACTCCTGAAGAACAACATCCAGAGTGGAATTCTGGTCTCTACACCTATTCCAATGGAACTTCATACTCATATTTATTCACATCCACATATATGAACATATATATATACACACATATATATATATACAGACATATCTATACAGTTTATCATAAAATATATAAATATATAAAAGTTATATACGAAGTTCACATACTTAAAACCTCTTTTTTTTGTTTGTTTGTTTCTAATTTACCATGGTATTGTGATAGTTGCCTGAAGTTTAACATTTGTATAGCGAGATGGTTTTGTGTAGTCTGAAGATTGTATTTCTTCTCTTCCTTCTGTTATCTTGCTTGCTACAAGTTCACTCACATAAGCTCTTGCGAAAAACTGGAGTTTATATAAGATCGACTATCATCTCTACAAGTACCCCTGCATCAGGGGGAGGTTCTTCCCCAACAACTATAGAATAATAATAATTCTATCTACTTATAGCTAACATCTCAGTGCCTGGTGTACAAAAATATCTTCTAAAATATTTTCATTTTTTATATAATAGGTATATTTAAACTCATTTACCTATTATACAATATATATACATATATATACATATATATACATATATATATATAAACACAAGTTGGCAACCCATTAATGTGTAGAATCTTCATGATATTTATGTATGAATTAAAAAGGAGGTGTCTTGTTAGGAGTGAGTGCTAACGCTAGGGGAGCCAGCAGACTTACACTCAAGGAACACTTCCTTCAGCCCTGGACCTGGCTTATATTTATAAATAAATGAAAAAAATCTACTTTTGATATTATATTTTTTAGCTAGACACAGTCATTTTTTTTCTCTGAGAGCAGGAGGAAGACATCACTGTATTTACATCAAATGTCAAACTCCATGAAATTGCTCATCTTCGGATTTTAATTTCATGCCCTCTCAGAGGTGCACTCACAAGAAAACTAGTTTATTCCACCTATCAAAATGAGATGAAGGGGTGAGATTTAACAGGATCTTGATGAATGAATGAACAGATCAATATGGCATTAACATACTTAAAACTCATTCTTTTTCCTCATGACCTGCCGTATCTTCTGATGATTTTTGATATATTACAAACCATATTTTAACACTTGGCATGATCAAACAAATGCTAAATAAGCTGTACTTAAAGGTCCACTGTATATTGATCAACAAGCTTACAGCAAAAGAAACATGAAGTGTATAGAAAGTAAATATCAAAATAATAAAATGTCAGAGATTAAGTGATTTTTTTGAGAAATCAGTAAGATTTAAAGAGAATTGTAGTAATTACTATAATCAAACATTAAAATGTCAATGTAATAAGAGAAAGAAGAAAGAAGTAACTAAGAAGAAGAATATATCTGCCTTTAATTTCAAATAGCATGATCGTCTTTGTAGGAAAAAATGAAGGAATGCAGTTATATAACACAGATATAAATGTATCCATTACAATCCCAATAGACAAATTAGTTTAGAAATCTCTTATAGGATCAAACAAGTTTTCATATGACCAAGACATATATCCAAGGTGAAATGGCAAATATAATTCTAACTTACAATAACATAAAAATAAGGTGCTTTAAAACATATTTAAATGAAGTCTAAAACATTCACTACTGTTTAAGAACACTGCCGAGAAACCTTTCTGGCATGTCTTATAAGGGCAGGCATTGCATGCTTGACAGCACCACATTCACAAAATAATTATCTCCCAAAAGGCAAGCCCATTCACTAAACTAATCCAGCCACAGGAAGTATGATTGCAACATACGAATTTTGGAAGCTGTGTTTCCAGTCCATACCTGAGCTGACATTTTTCCAAAGATAGCATCTAAGTGGGGAGTAATGGTATGCTACAATGTACACCATTAGTTATTAGTGGATGTAAACCAACTTAAAATGACATAATTATTTTGCTGTCATAAAAATGAGGCAATAGTAATTTCTAGTGATGATGAGGATGAACTAGAGTATATATTTCAAGAAGGTATGCACATTACATAGTCACTTTGTGGAGAAGCTTGACAAGTGTATATAAATTAAAGGAATACATTTACTGTGTGTCCCCTTAATTTCAATACTAACAATCCATCCTAGAGAAAGTCAAATGTGGTTGATCCTTAGAACAGAATGATGAGCAATTCGAAGTTCACTCTCAAAATAAATGACTCTCTTAACATGTGCTACATGGGAGAGGTCAGTCATAATCTGTTACTTTAGAATCTTAGTGACATAAAATGATCAGGAAACAATAGCATATAAAGACAGAAAGTAAGTAAGTGATCGACAATGTTATGTAGTGAAGAAAAACTTAAAATTAAAGAGCCCAAGGAATATTCTACAATAAGAAAATCATCCCAAATGGTGTTTTTGGTGATGGTGTATCAGTACTTTATGTTCTAATAATCACAAAATATATAAAAAGAAATAACTCTACTAAGAATAAACAAGTTCAAATTTCTTCACTTAACTATCCCCTTCTAAAACAGTTGTAAGATTGAGATAGTATATTCGTATTAAACCTTCTATTTGACAACATGACTTATGACTTAAGCTTTTACATTCTCAAAGTACTTATCTCTATTCAGTTAGATTTTTAGTGTCACTCCTTCAAGTTAAATTGTCCCAACAGTTGTAACATGAAGGCTTATCTTTAAGAACATACATGAATCTGGATTTCTGTAGCTCCAAAATCTGCATATACTTGGTGTAATTTTGTTTACACGTAAATGAAAGACATGCACAATAGAATAGGGCTGCTGGTTACATGAAAAGTTCTTCTCACGGATCTAGATGTTTGCCCCATAATTTTTGGCATGCTAATGGAAAGACTCACTTCAATTATATCTGATTATATATTTGATAGTTGTTAAGACTTCCGTTTATTGAGTTCGCAGGAATGAACACTAAATGGTGCGTCCTAGAATAGCATCCAGTAGATTCACGTCTGAAGTCATATTTTGTAGGCTTCTTGCCTTAGATTACCCAGGCTAAGTTAACTGCCACTTCTTACCAATCCCTCCAGGGAAGCCATATTCATGTCAGAATACTCTCATCTTCATGCTATTCTTAATGGCCCTTCCAGTTCCTCTATTGATGTGTGTCACTATTACTCTAAGTGGCTTATTAATGGAGTTCTTTGATCTTTAAAGTCTTCTTTGAAAAAAAAAAGAAGAAAATATTAAGACATTTTATATTAAGACATTGCAAAGAGTAGGTATGGGGTCTAGTATGCTGCAGGCTTGGCTTGTGCCTGAGGGAAAGGCTTCATGGTTCTGTGTGCTGTATTGTGCTGTGCAACGACCCTCTGCCAGGATATATGAGAAGAGTAAGTCCATTGTGTAAATGTACCACAATTTCTGTTTCCATTCCTCCGTTGAGGGACATCTGGCTTGTTTCCAGATTCTGACTATTACAGATAAGGCTGATATGAGCATGGTTGAGCAAAGCATTTCTTTAAGTGTTTTTCTGCCATTCAATATTCCTCTGTTGAGAATTCTCTGGTTAGCTCCCTACCCCATTTTTCTTTATTGGATTACTTGCTCTGTTATTTTTTTTAAATTAAATTTTAAATTAAATTTTTATTTGTTTATATTAATGACAGTTTAATTACTTCATATCCCAGCTGTAGCCCCATCCCTCATTCCCTCCCAATCCCACCCTCTCTCCCTCATCTCCTCCCTGATTAGATCTTACTTCAAAAACCTATACTCCACAAAACTGGAAAATCAAAAAGAAAAAGGACAATTTTTCTTGATAGATACCATTTACCAAAGTGGAATCAAAATCATATGAACAATCTAAATAAACTTATAATCCCTAATGAAATAGAAGTAGTAATTAAAATTGTCCCAACCAAAATATACCCAGGGCCAGATGGTTTTAGCTCTGAATTCTACCAGATTTTTTAAGAGCTAATATCAATACTCCTCAAACTATTCCACTTATTAGAAACATTGCCAAAATCATTGTATGAAGCCACAGTCACCCTCATACCTAAACTACACTAAAACTTAACTAAGAAAGAGAATTTCAGACCAATTTCCCTCATGAAAATCGGTGCAAGATAGTAAAAAAACTACTCACAAGCTGAATCCATAAATGCATCCAATACTTCATTCACCAATAACAAGTAGGCTTCATCCTAGAGATACAGGGATGGTTCAACAGAGAAAAATCTATCAATGTAATCCACCAAATAAAGAAACTGAAAGAAGAAAAAGTCATATGATCATCTCATTAGATTCTGAAAAAAAACCTTGACAAAATCTAATATCTCTTCATCATAAAAATCCTGGACATACCAGGGATACAAGGGACATACCTAAACATAGTAAAGTCAATACACAGCAAGGTCATAGCCAACATCAAAATAAATGAAGATAAACTTAAAGCAATTCCACTAAAATGCAAGGACAAAGCAAGGCTATTCACCCTCTCTGTATATATATCCAATAGTACTTGAAGTTTTAGCTAGAGCAATAAGAGAACTAAGGGAGATCAAGGGGATACAAACTGGAAAGGAAGAACTCACAATATCACTATTTGAACATAATATAGTATACAAAGGAGACCCCCAAAATTCTACTTTCATGATTGTATGTGTGTGTGTTTCACTAAGTTTAACTACAGATCTAGTCTGAAGATGGGTGAAGGTTTTTTTGCTGGAGCAAACTTATCAGTGATTACTCTGCTGAACAACATGGTACCTCTTTTTCCAATTACCATTAGCTGTCGATAGTCCTTAAAGCAGGGGTGAGGCTTTATTCCCTGGCCCTGTTTTTTTGATGAAGTGTTGACAGATTCAGATTCATGCAGCACGTCTGCAGATAACTATCACTGTAAGGACTTTGTGACTGCCATGTCCAGATAAGATGCCATTTGCTGCAGTCCTCCCCAACCTCTGGTTCTTAACAATGTTCTGCTCCTTTCTAGACGTTTCATGAGCCTTTACCAGGAAGGGAATGGATATAGATGTCCTATGTGGGTTCCAGTACTCCATAGTTATTTATTCTCAGCACTATGACCAGCTGGAAGACTCTATTAGCCACTGTACACTGAAAAATATTTTTTTTATTTTCTGATGAGAGATGAGATTTGCACTAATATATAAATATAAAGGAGTTAATAAAAGGCAGCTTTTTACTATGGTTATTTATCAAAATCATAACAGTAGTTTTAGGCTTGGGCTACTGATCTTCACAGTCATGTGTTCATGGCCCTGTGAACAGACTGTATGCATCATAGATTAACTCTGAGTTACCAGTAATGTATTGGTTTTGCATTAAAGAAAGAAATAAAAGCACTTCCCCTTGGAGTCATTCAACCAAGAGTAAGTCTTTTTTATTTTATTTTATTTTAAATGTATTTAGTCTGCATATATACATTTACACCTTGCACATGTCTGCTGCTTGTGGGAGTGAGAAGGTGGTGTTGTATCCTGTTAAAATTGAATTATGGGTGGTTGTAAAACAGCACATATGTTCTGGGAAGTGAACTCAGTCCTCTCCAAGAGCAACAAGTTCTCATAACTTCTCAGTCATCTTTTCAACCAACCATACACATTACACTTCTATTAAAACACACACACACACACACACATGCATTTTTATTTCAAATTAATGATGAATGCATTGCAGTAATTGGACCTAATTATTTTTATAGATGTCACTGAAAACACTATTTGTATCAGTAAAATAAACACAACATTCAATCACTTTATGCTTTCCTTTCCTAAGTATGTAATTTAAATGATTTTTCTTTTTCATACATTTTAACTAAAATACGACAAGATCACTTTCCTATTCCCTTTCTTTCCTCCAGCATTCCCTATGCTCCAAGTTCTTCCATGTCCTCCAAGTCTCAGACTGTTAGTCCCTTCATTCCTTATAATAATTAGTAAATACACATAAACATACATAGCTACAACCTAATGAGACAGTTTCATTGCCTGCATAGACGTGCTAATGAAGGAGCAGGAGGCAAGGAATCTAAGAGGGTGATGGTTCTGGATAAGGGACTGTGGAAATCTAGTAACTACTGAGATAGGGAGAGTAAATTTCTCTGAGGAATGGACTCTCTAGTTGCTTATCCCTTGAAATTGTACTCAGCACTAAAACCATGAAATAAGAGCAAGTCTTCATTTAAATGTATTATTTCATGTTTCCTGTGTCCTATTTCTCCAGGCATATGTTGCATGAATCTGAATTTCTGCTTGCCTAAAGTCTATTTTTATCATTGTGTATATATCTGCTCTGTTTGTGTATGTCTGTCTCTCACAAGTGTTTTGTTCTGCTTTTATTGAACAGTGCTGAAAGCATCACATGGTGGAAGAATGGAGTACTTTGTGGAAAAAGTTAATGAAGTTCTACAAGGGATTAAGTCATTGGTTCCAACTGATCCCAGATAATTAATGCAGACACCTAATATCATTGTTTATAAACCAAAATCCATAAATGTTGGTTTCAACATTTATGGTAAGTATTAGGAAAAGACCTTCATTTTTCTGTATTTGCTGGTTTCAGGAAATGATACGCATTAATTGTTCTGGGTCAGGGTTATTAGAAAGTACATCATTTAAGGTAACAACTAGGCATTATCGTAGTTTATAAAAGTTGTTCATGTGAGATTCCAAAGCAAGTAAGGTCATATGTTATGTTGTTTTCTAAAAGGCAGATTAAACAGTTTGAGTACACAATAGAACAGAAGGCTTAAGTCTTTTTTAATTTATTATTATTTTTTTATTAATTACACTTTATTCACTTTGTATCCCCCTGTGAACCCCTCCCTCCTCTCCTCCAAGTCCCACCCTCCCTCCCCCTTCTCCACGCATGCTCCTCCCCAAGTCCATTGCTTCCCTGAGTACTGGGCTTACAGGTGTGCTCCTCCATACCTGACTGCAATGGGTTTTTCAAATAACATTTTTATACCCTCAACTCCTCTTAAGGGATCTGAAATAGAAATTTCCCATTTTTTAATACAGAAAAAGTCTGTCGGTATAATTAAAATTGACTTTGGGTTGGTTTGCTGTAATCCACTGCCTCAGAGATGTCCTGCATTGGTCCTTGTTCTGGGTTCCTGCATCTGTCTATGCATTCAGCAGAACTCAAAGAACTGATGCTCCTGTGGAGATGATCCCAAGAGAATTTCTTCTCTGCCACTTTTTGTCAGATTTCATTTGCTTTCTGAAATGTTGTTTGGCTTTCTTCTTCTCCAATCACTTCAGGATACAGATGTAAATGTTCTAATATTTTCAGATGAAGGGGTGAGATGAGAACTATTCCTAGGCATGTGAATATATGGGTTGGGTCGAGCCTAGAACACTTTCTTCTAACTACACTGAGGCCTTGGCCTAGAAGTTTCTAGCCTCCATGCAATCTAATCTTCTGCAAATCCTGTCCTTGAAGGCTTCAGCTTCTAGCCTTAGTCTGCTCACATAGTCCCAGAATGTTTGAGCCTCCAAGAATTACTGCTTAGTAAGCTTACCCTTCCAGTTTTTTTTCTGTTTGTTTGTTTGTTTTTTAATTTTTTATTAATTACATTTTATTCACTTTGTATCCCCCCTGTGGTTCCCTCCCTCCTTCCATCCCAATCCTTCCCTTCCTCCACCCTCTGCATGCATCCCCCTCCGCAAGTACACTGACAGGGAAGGTCTTCTTTTCCTTCCTTCTGATCCTAGTCGATTAGGTCTCATCAGGAGTGGCTGCATTGTCTTCTTCTGTGGCTTGGTATTGCTGCTTCCCCCTCAGGGGGAGGTAATTAAAGAGCAAGACAATCAGTTCATGTCAGAGACAGTCCCTGTTCCTATTACAATGGAACCAACTTAAAAACTGAACTGCCATGGGCTATATCTATGCAGGGGTCTTAGGTTATCTTCATGCATAGTCCTTGGTTGAGTATCAGTCTCAGGAAAGATCCCTGTGCTCAGAACTTTTGGTTCTGTTGCTCTCCTTGTGGAGTTCCTGTCCTCTTCAGATCTTACTGTTTCCCATTTCTTTCCTAAGATTCCCTGCACTCTGCCCAAAGGTTGCCCATAAGTCTCAGCATCTGCATTGATAGTCTGTAAGGCAGAGCCTTTCAGAGGTCCTCTGTGTCAGGCTCCTGACTTGTTCCCTCTTTTGGCAAAGAGGATGTTTGTTTGTTTTTTGCCTTTGTTTTTGTGAATTCTGGCTCGCTGGTTCAACTTAGCTGTCCTGTCTCGAACCTTCTCTTTAAGTTGACTGACTCAAACTGTCTCCTCTCACTTCTCACTGAATTGCTCTGCTTGAATAAACTATGTCTGAATTCTACATAGTACTGAAAGACACTAACTGAATTGACTGCAGGAACTTAATGGGACTGAAAGGGACTGCAGGGACTCAACTGCACCAAATTGAATTCCATTCTCTTTCCTTGCTCTCTTTCCTTGTTTTCTATCATAACACCCAGTTTTATCATGCCAGATATGAGTCCCTTATTCTGCAGGAGACTTAATACACAGTCAAAAAGGAAACACTTACCTTCATAATATTCGTGATACTGTTGCATGTCCCAGTGGTCACATATGGCTATTTATGTTTTTATTGTACCATCCAGGGTTCATTTATGTGTAATACTGTTGAGTGTTGATGGTAATCTTCTCCCAGCAGCCTGCTTCTTATATGTGGAACTCTGAAAGCAATCAGAGTAAAAAATAAATAGAACAAATACTTACTTCAGTGATATTATAGTTGGGTATATAGTTAAAAGATTTGTAGATTGGTATATTCAAGAAAGATGAGTATTCTCATATTTATTGAAACATTAATCAAAATTTCAATATTTATCTTGCAGAATCCAATTAACTATTTATCAGCATCACTGGGCCACTGAATAATAAAAAAGACATCCTTAATTATATGTATAATTCATATATGTAATATGTAATAGCAAAATTATATAAATTTTTGCACATAATACACACATATCCATTTTATATGCATATATTTGTAATGATTTTTAGCCAAAAATAAAATAAAATAAGATAGAGTGACAGAGGCAAGAAGGCACAAAGAAACTTAGTCCATTTTTTTTACCCATGGAAATTATGGGTAAAATTATGGAGGAAGTTATACTAAATGAAATAATCCAAGCATAGGTAGATAAGGTATAGAATCTCATTTATAGAGTAAATATAAAAATGTTGCTCTATTTATTTATTCATTTATTTATTTATTTATTTATTATTTTTAAGATTAATCTCAGGTTATTTGTATGTAAGCCTTAGCCCCTTCCCACCTTCCCTCCCTCATCTCCTCCCTGTCCCTTTCCAAGTCCATTGCTAGGGGGGTCCTCCTCCCCTTTCATCTGACTGACCCCAGCTTATCAGGTATCTTCAGGACTGGCTCTAAATAAGTGGAGAAAAGAATGATTATTACTAGCCACTGGGGTAGTGTGTGATATGAAGTAAGGCTTAGGGTGCTATTGGTCAAAGGATGTAACATGCTAACTAAACTAAAATATAGAGATATGTACAGGAGACTTCATGCACAATCTGGTGATATAATTAGTGAACATATATTTAGAGAATTTCTGAGAGTGTTTTTTTTTATTAAACAACAACAACAAAATACCTATGTGAATAAATAGTTACTTACATTTAGTTGCCTGTAGCATACGTATTCTGAAAACTATCTTGTACACAATGAGTACAATTTTATTTATCATTTAAAATGATCAGATGGTTTGAAAAGTAAAAACAATAAAATAAAATACTTGTGTCAATGCTATGACTCTGACAGCACTAAAGATATTTGGCAAAGAGGATGCTTTAATATCAAGGATTTGTATCTTCAAAATCACACAGGTGGTAAAAAGATGATATCAGAGTGTTTCCTGTGTCACTGAATTCTTGGAAGATATTTCTCCATATAAAGCTTCAGCTTTGCAGGACAAATAAATTGTAACCCTGCAGTACTACATTGTGTCTGTAGTTCAAAACACTTTGTGTACATTTAAATATTTGCTGAGAGGGCTAGTCTCATGCTAAACATATTTATCAAAAAATAAATTAAGTGTATACACAAAGAAATTTTTTAGCAAAGGTCATTGGTTCTTGGTTTTCTTTTCTTGTTTCTGGGCAGACAAGAAAAGAAAGTAATATTTTTAGTGCAAAGATTCTTCAGTGACTTCAGGATTACCTGACACAGTCTTTTATGACACCCGTGGACACATTGCTAATTAAACATGAAGGAAAAGAGTTTTCCAGTGTCAAGATGTCACATTTTACACACTTTAGCTGATTTCCACATACCATTGCAGGTCAAATTTCTAACTAAACTTAATTGAGCCTCCCATTAGCAGAAACTGTGTTTCTTTAGAATGCAGAGGTAATTTTTGAAGATTTCAAAAAAAGAAAGAAAGAATAAAAAAGAAAAAAGATTACATTTGAGAAGAAATGAAAGATTTTATTCATGAAATAAAATGAGACAAATTATTTTCAGTGGGTTCTTTTGTACTAATAACCCTCCTGAGATAATAGCAAGCCAGGCATGCTTTATTGAACCTAATATGGTACATTTGTTGTTGATATGTGCATACAGTTTTTCTAGAAGGGAAGAATTTTTCATAATATGTGACATGTCTTCATTCCCAACGCAGAGCATGAAACACCCTGACTGCAAAAACCTGAGAGAAGTCTAGAGATAGATATAACCATATTCTCGTTATCTTCACGTGGATTGCGTTACTATTTTGAGCTCTTCTCTTAATACATTTTAGAAAAAAAATGCCCTCAAGAAAGAAATATCCATAAATTGTACCAAATTTGTTTGCTCACGAATGTTTACTCAAAGTTATTTTGTGTAAGCAGAGAGGAGTAAATAATAGATTAGAAGTTATTTTGTGATTAAGAATATCATCTATAATGAGTTCCTTAATTGTTTTAATTCAACTTTTGAAAAATGCAGAACAAACATACTAACAGAATCCAAAGACAAAAAAGGAAACAAATAAAAGCAATAGTCAGAATAACTGTTATTGTAAGCACAATAAAGTAGAAAGTTTGGAAATTGAAATAAAGTTGTGTCTAAATTCATTCTTTGTGCATGAAGATTTACTAAGTTATTTAGGTATTAATTTTTCTGTCAGTAAAATATAATTAATTATACCTTTAACTCACTATTGGAAAGGAAAGTAATTACATTTACTTTTGTAGTTATATTTATTGGAAAAATACACATCATTTGGAAAGTATAAAAATTAAAATTTTAATATTTTACTATATAAAAATTATAAATATTATAAGCATTGCTTTAACATGCATTATTTATTTTTCGGGGACTTGATCTCACTATGGAGCTCTGTATGGTTCAGAATTAACATGTAAAACAGACAGGTCTTGAACTCAAGGCAGTACACTTGTCCTTGCATCTTGAGGTCTCTTTCATTGTTTCTTTCTTTGCTTGTTTCTTTCTTTCTTTCTTTCAAATTATTCACTTTGTATCCCTGCTGTAGACCACTCCCTTGTCTCCTCCCAGTCCCATACACCCTCCCTCTTCTCCCCCTATGCCTCATCCCTATTCCACTGATAGGGAAGGATCTCTTCTTCTATCTGACCCTAGCCTATGAGGTCTCAGGAGAGTTGACTGCATCATCTTCCTCTGTGCTCTAAAAAGGCTGCACAAATGTATCATAATTTCTTGGAGTAAATACATAAACTACTTTAGGTTCACATATTTTAGTATGTTTATCCTATCATATGGGACTACATCACTGAGTATATACCATGTGTGTCTTTCTGCTCCTGGGATACCTCACTCAGAATGATCTTTTCTAGATCCCACCATTCTCCAAAAAAAATTCATGATTTCCTTGTTTTTAACTGCTGAGTAGTATTGTGTAAAAGTACCACAATTTCTGAATCCATTCCTCCTTTGATGGACATCTGGGTGGTTTCCAGGTTCTGGCTATTACGAATAAAGCTGCTATGAACATGGTTCAGCAAATGTCCTTGTTGTATACTTGAGCTTTTTTTGTTATATGCCTATGAGTGGTATAGCTGGATCTTGAGGGAGCGCTTTTCCTAATTGTCTGAGAAAGCACCAGACTGATTTCCAAAGTGGTTGTATCAGTATACATTCCCACCAGCAATGGAGGAGGGTTCCCAATTCTCTACAACCTCTCCAGCATGTGTTGTCACTTGAGTTTTTAACCTTTGCCATTCTGACCGGTAGCTCAGTATCCAAGTGGGTTACCCTAGTAAGGGGAACAGGAGCTATTTCTTTCTTTTTTTTTTAATTTTATTTTTTCTTATTAGTTACATTTTGTTAAATTCTGTATCCCAGCTGTATCCCGCTCCCTCATTCCCTCCCCAGTCCCATCCTCCCTCCCTCATCTCTTCCCTGCCCCTTTCCAAGTTCACTGATAAGGGAGGACCTCCTCCCCTTTCATATGATTCCTTTTTGTCAGGTATTTTCATGACTGGCTGCAAAGTCCTCCTCTGTGGCCTAACCATATTGCCAGGAGCTATTTCTGACATGAATCAATGACTGGCTCCTTTACCTCCCCCTGGCCCCCGAGGAACGAATTGCTTGGCTAGAGAGGAGGGCATTGCAGCCAATCCTGAAGATACCTGATAAGCTAGGGTCAGATGGAAGGGGAGGAGCACCACGTTATCAGTAGACTTAGAGAGGATCAGGAAGAAGATGAGGGAGGGAGGGTGAGATTGGGAGGGAATGAGGGAAGGGGCTATGGCTAGGATACAAAGTAAATAACCTGTGATTAATATTAAAACGTAAAAAAATCAATTTAAATAAAGACATACACTACCAGAGGTTGTCACATGCAGCTTAAGTTTCTATTTTTGTAGTGAAAAAAAAAAAAACCTCATCAGTCTATAAAAGATCAGATAACTAGTTAGATTTCCCTGTAGTAACTTTCTAAATGATGAGTCCGTGTGTTTATTCCACAAATAGTCTGTAATTTCCATGAATTAAAACCAAGGAACAGAGTGCATCACTTGCTAAGTCAAACTTCTCAGTTGTGTTCTTCTCTATTCCTCTTTCACTGTGTATTTCAACAGTAGTTCCAAAAACTCACATACATGGTACAAATTCCAACCATGCTTTTACCACATTCTAAAATATTCTTTCTACACTTGGCAGTTGCTTGCCTACCCAGCTTTCTTCTAATCTGGGGTACATTTTCCCTGACTTTTGAATTTATGCAGTAGAGGAAATGGAGATGATTTTACATCATCTTCTCTACTCCCATAATTTTCTCTATATATCTTTCCAATGAGCTGTCTGTCTTATAGTTAGAAAGGAAAATATCTGAATTTAGGAACTGTAAGATTTCAGTATTTTTAAGTTTTGATTCATTTAAGTCTCCTGCTAACTTCCCAAGTTAGTTGTTAAACTTTTTTCCATTTGTCCAGATTTCCTACCTGAGAAAGAATATAATAAAGTACCTGCATGAAGCTAATGGACCACAGATGTCATGTCCTTCTTTTTAAGTTAATGTTTTCACTCATTTACTGCCTGGATTTTACTTAAAGTTTGTTGTTTATAGACCGTACATGTTGAGTTAGGCTTATCAAGACATACACTCCACACCTCCTTTCTCTCTAACCAGTATTAAAAGAAGAGCACCTATCAAAGCAGATGCTGAGACTTATAACCAAACTGTGGGCAGAGTGCAGAGAATCTTATGAAAGAAGGGGAAAATAGTAAGACCTGGAAAAGACAAGAGCTCCACAAAGAGAGCAACGAAACCAAAAAATCTGGGCACAGGGTTCTTTTCTGAGACTGATACTCCAACCAAGGACCATTCATGGATATAACCTACATAATCTAGAATCCCTTAACAGATGTAGCCCATGGCAACTCAGTATCCAAGTGGGTACCCTAGTAAGGGGAACAGGAACTATCTCTGACATGAACTGAGTGGATGGCTCTTTGATCACCTCCCCCTGAGCGGGGAGCAGCCTTACCAGGTCACAAAGAAGGACAATGCAGACAATTCTGATGGGACCTGATCAGCTAGGGTCAGATGGAAGGGGAAGAGTATCTCCCTTATTAGTGGACTTGGAGAGGGGCATGGGAGGAGATGAGGAAGGGAGGTTGAGATGGGATGGGAATGAGGGAGTGCTTACAGCTGGGTTACAAAACAAATAAACTTGTAATTAATATAAAAAAATAAAAATTTAATTAAAAAATAAGAACCGTATCAAAACAATATATTCCTCTCATGCTTTTGGTGGCTGATTTATGAAGAAAACTGAATTCACACTATTATCAGAGAAATTGGAAACAGGAACGGAACGGCCTAGCAAAGGATAGTACTTACAGTGCCTTTGCGGAAAATGTGAATAAAAAGATAGTTCATGACTCTGTCATCCCGAAGGAAAGAAATAACATGAACAAAAATGAAAACATCAGACCATAGTAATAATATGATATGGAAGACAGCCTGCTGTCTAAATTCACTTGTTTAGAATTACTCTGTCCTGCTTAGAGAGATGAGCTTAGATGTGTATTTAAACAAAGTTAATCTCGTGTATCTCGTTCCTCTTAGCATCATCATGATTAATGAACCAGTTTGAAGATGTTTACCTAGAGTCATCAGTCTCCTGTTTAAATATCTGATATGGGATAGCATGGATGCTGAGGTCTGGAAAATGGTAATACCATAGAAAACATGGATTTGATGTGGAACAATACTATGAAACTTATGTAGTTGTTCTCTCTTTGTTCATAAAGATCTGTGTATTCTTTTCAATATCATTTCCATTTAGTAGCAGAGTACCAACTATGTACTCCTGCTATATAGACCTATTAAACGTATAGACCTATAGAGATATTTTCAAGATTCCTATGGTGCCCATTTGGCTGCCCTCAGGGGACAGTGAAAATGATGATAACCTGTACAGTCAATGACAAATAAAACATAAAGAAAGAAAAGAAAGAAGGAAACTCACCCCTCTCCATTTTTTCTGTACTCTGATAGGGACAGGTTATGAATATATAATGATGCCTCACTAGAATAAGGAAATATCAATGCAGTATGAACTAGAATAGAAATGGATACTAACCTTTTGTGAGATGAATTTTGTTTTTATGTTTTTCATAAAGCACTATATCCATTTAAGGAATTCCATAAATGGTGTCAATACAAACCCTATAGACTCAGAAACTCTTCTCTTTGAAGCCCAAATTGACCAGGTTTTCTTGTCAGGAAAGTGATATCAATACCAAACACTTTGTCAGGACCATACTGCATTATAAATAAGAACACCAAACAGACAATTAGCTTTGTCCTTCCTATCGGAAAAAAAAATGTGAAAAATAAAAAGTATTGAATTGCACCAGGGGCTTGAATGGACCAAAACTAATCTCAGTGGCTGAAAGCTGATTCAAAATAAATGGAGGTAATTAACAGATTGGAGATCTGCAAGCAAGAGTAATTGGATTATCAATGGATAATTTGTTTCCATGGAAGTTTTTGCTATCTGCACATCTGTAATATTTCATTCTTATCATTTTGTTTTCTAAAAGAATGTCCTCAAAACTCAGTTAATCCCCCATATGATCTTTGTAATTAAGTTATTTTGAAGAGATGGGCACTGCATTTTTATCCTGAAACAACATCCCAACCCTCATTTTAATTACAAATGACACTTTATTTCCGCTGCCTTTGGAATGACTCTTTGTGAAGAATATTGTTTTCTAGATCTTCAGAGAGCATAAGCCCAAGTTTAATAACTTTGATATCTTAAAATATTGACCACTAATCTATGAGCCACAACAATTAAGCATTTCACATTTCAAGTGGTTCCTCAATAGCTTCCAACGTTGAATCCAGTTTGAAATCAGAATAACTAACCAAGTTCTCACGTGCTTGTGTTCGTTTGTTCTTTGTTTTGATCTCTGCAATGCAGGCTAAACACTGTGCCCATCTTATTTCCACAGTCAGTAGGATGAGCGTAAAATATGTGAAAAAATATAGTCAAACTAAGTTATGAGAGCCACCTAGAATTTAATCAACTATTACTAACAATGAAATATTAAGCGTTATGGTCCTGCATGACTAGTATAGACAAAATGTTTTACTAACGAAATTGCAGGGCTCTTGAGGGTAAACCAAAACACGTACATCTGATAATAGTTGGGGGCGGTAGTGTAGACCTGTTGTCCCAAAGAATGGGGGGCGGCGTGCTGGTAGTACATGTTTGGAGCAGCCTGGGATATACACTAATACTTCCATTTTTTTTCATGGGTGTTTTGAATAGATTATAAAATAATAAAGGACATAGGCTAGAAGTGAAGCTATGGAAAGAAATGGAGGGAGGGAAAGGAGGTTGAATTTGATCAAAATATGTGATATACATGTCTGGAAAAATATTTCTAAAATTTGTTGTTATGGACAGGAAATAGATGCAAGTTAAAAACAACAGCACAGGAGAGGGAGATTAAAAGGAGAGAGAGAGAGAGAGAGCAAGAGAGACAGAGAGAGAAATAGAACCAGAGACCGGAGACAAAGTGATATATACACACAGAGAGGAATTATCACTTTACTATGAACGATCGTGTTTGGTGTGTGGATTATTGACTTATAATATTAAATTGTAGCCTAGAAAATAATGTGTTCCAGAAGAGGCCCTACTATGCACCAAGTTAAGTAGTAACAAATTATACTGTGTAAGTTACAGAACTTCATGTGACTTACAACTGACTCCTAAGTATGTTTGCTGTGCATAGTCTTTTATTCAGTGCATGAGAATTCCTAGTCAAAGTAGGTAATTTGAGAAGATTCAGAAGAGTTTGGTCCTCTGTTATTAAAAAAAAAATCAACCTTCTAAATAGAAGATTCATTGAATGGTAATATAATGTGCTTAT
This sequence comes from Rhombomys opimus, assembly GCA_010120015.1. Classification (NCBI taxonomy): domain Eukaryota; kingdom Metazoa; phylum Chordata; class Mammalia; order Rodentia; family Muridae; genus Rhombomys; species Rhombomys opimus. Next base: position 215,444 of record REGO01000732.1, on the reverse strand, counting down.
TTTGATCAGACTTAAGAATAATTATCAATATCAAATTAATTAGATTATCTTTCAGGGTGTGAATTTTTTAAAATTTTGCTGTAAATTATGTCAGAAATCATTCAAAGAATTGGGTTCTATATCTGAAAATTCAGAATATAAGGATAAAATGTTTGCTTTTTTTTTTTTTTGGCAGTGTGTGTGGGTGTACAATGGATATGTTGGTAGGATTTCAGAGGCCAAAACGGAAAATATGTCATAGTACTGTCCACTTGGCCATTACTTTGGCCAATTTGCGAGTACATTCCTGAGATCTCTCCATCCCAGCAGGGGTTCTAGGTTATATCTACGCATGGTCCTTGGTTAGAGAAACAGTCTCATGAAAGACCCCTGTGCCTTCAAATATTTGGTCCTTGTGAAGCTCCTGTTCTCTCCAGGTCATACTAACTCCCCCTTCTTTCATATGATTCCCTGCACTCTGCCCAAGGTTTGGTGATGAGTTTCAGCATCTGCTTTGATAAACTGCTAGGTAGAGTCTTTCAGAGGCCCTCTGTGGTAGGCTCCTGTCCTGTTACTTGTTTTCTCCTACTTCTAATGCCCATCCCATTTGTCTTTCTAAGTGAGGATTGAAATACTCCCTATAACTTTTAAGCACCCCTACACTTTACTTGTAATAATACCAGTATTTAGAATGTCTTCCAGAAGAGACAATTTATTTAAATTACATTTTATTTTTCATCAATACAATAAAAATTATACATAAATATTTGAAATAAAATTTGACATTTAGTATGTAAATACCATGTGTAATGTTCTAGTTAGGGTATTCAATGTTTTCTTTAACTATTTGTTTTCACTTATTAGCTAAATATAAAAACATTCTCTAAAAATAACTTTTTTACCTTATATTTCAAAGTTTTTATTAATATATTTCCTATTTTATTTTTTAATTATTTTATTTTTTATTAATTACAGTTTATGCACTTTGTATCCCAGCTGTAGCTCCCTCTCTCATTCTCTTCCAATCCCACCTTCCCTCCCTCAGCTTCTCCCATACCTCTCTCCAAGTCCACTGATAGGGGAGGTCCTCCTCCCCTTCCATCTAACCCTAGCCTATCAGGCCTCATCAGGACTGGCTGCATTGTCTTCCTCTGTGGCCTGGCAAGGCTGCACCCCTTCAGGGGGAGGTGATCAAAGAGCTAGCCACTGAGTTCACATCAAAGACAACACTGGTTCCTCTTATTAGGGAACCCACTTGGAGACTGAGCTGCCATGGGCTACATCTCTGCAGGGTTCTAGGTTATCTCCATGCATGGTCCTTGGTTGGAGTATCAGCCCTTGGTTCTGTTGCTCTCCTTGTGGGGCTCCTGTCCCCTTCAGGTCTTTTCATATCTCTTTTCTTTCATAAGATTCCCTGAACTCTGTCCAAAGTTTGAGTCTCAGCATTTGCTTTGATATCCTGCTGGGTAAAGTCTTTCAGAGGCCCTCTGTGGTAGGCTCCTGTCCTGTTACCTGTTTTCTTCCACTTCTGAAGTCCATCCTGTTTGCCTTTCTGAATGAAGACTGAGCATCTTACCCAGGGTCCTCTTTCTTGCTTAGCTTCTTTAGGTGTACATATTTTAGTATGTTTATCCTATATTATATGTCTAATATCCACTTATAAGTGAGTATATGCCCTGTGTGTGTTCCTGCTTCTGGGATACCTCACTCAGGGTGATCTTTTTTAGATCCCACCATTTGCCTGCAAATTTTATAATTTCCTTGTTTTAATTGCTGAGTAGGATTCCATTGTGTAAATATACCACAATTTCTGTATCCATTCCTCGGTTGAGTGACATCTGGGTTGTTTCCATATTCTGGCTATTACGGATAAAGCTGCTATGAACATGTTTGAGCAAATGTCCTTGTTGTATAGTTGAGCATATTTTGGATATATGCCTAGGAGTGGTATAACTGGATATTGAGGTAGCACTATTCCTAATTGTCTGAGAAAGCCCCAGACTGATTTCCAAAGTTTTTCCCTCTGCCATTTGATATTCCTCTAATGAGTATTCTCTTAAAAAATATGTTAACATTTTATGTTTTGTTTTTTTTCCTCAGTTTTCTTCTTGTTTCCTAGATTTTATTGTAATATTTTGAAATCGCAGCGTTAAGGATGTTTTACACCAGGCTTTGGAATGGTGGATAGAACTGAACATGCAGTCGCCTCACATCCTCAGGGAATTCTTTGGATGGAGTTAGTGACTACACGGGGAGGAAGAGAAGTACAACAGAGCTCTAGAACTTTCACACTTAAGGAACAAACAAAACATCAGGTTCTGCTTCTATAGTTTACTTCCCAGTAACAGCTGTTCCTGCTTTAAAGACACGAAAGATAACTAAGTATACAGGATTGCGGTTAAGGTCACAAGGTAGTCAGCAAAGGGTATCTAAGCTGGGTCAGAAGCCAGAATCTTCATGCTCTTTTAGTAAGGGTACATGAATCTAAATCACAAGGTTATATTTACTCTCTGGAAAGATCCTTAAGCAAACCAACGAAACAAACAAAATAAACAAAAGAAAGGAACAAACAAAAACCTTTGTGTGGCTTTTATAATTGAAATTGTCATGGCAAAGCTATTTAAAGATCATTGAAATGTGTATTATTATGCTCTATTATTTCATTCATATACAGGAGTTATTTTTTACTCATATTGTTCTATATAATATATTTTTTACACTTCATTTTGCTATGTGGTGTTAAATAGTATAAGAACCTCATTTAATCATTTACAGAAGTATGTGAAATCACCTCCCAGAGCTAAATTTGTTTGCTCTCACAGAAAGAATAATTTTAATGCCAAGTGTAAGTGTTTTCCCCTTAGGATCTGTTTTAATGACCCTATCTTTAGGTAAACCATGACTTTTAAATGCAAACTATTGTAAGAATCCACTCATCCTAAAGAAACCAATAGGAAAACCCAGATTTAGGATGGTTGCATTGATTGAGAGTGGGTGTAAATTACTGAAGTGGAGAGCTCTACATTATCACAAATAGTTTTGCTCCTAGCATTTAAGAAGCTGCAGAGTTGCTTTCTCAATTTATTGCCAGTTGTTTCAGTGAAAAATCACACCAAACCAAACTAACACCTACTGGCTTCCATGCTTTCTTGGTGCAAGTCTTGTTACCTATAATCTATGTCCTTCTTGTCTCAATAAAACACACATTTTAACATCTTTTTAGTTACACTCATCTCTGTTGCTCTCATGAAAATTTCTTCTCTAATTCTTCTTAAGCATATGTCCAAGTACAAAACAGAGGATATTTTTTAACAAAGTCACTTCATTTTTACTGCATTTTTCCCCCATGAGAGTCCCTAAGATAAATGAAGATAGCATAGTTTTCTCTGGCACGAAGGGATTTGGATATCACTTGTGTCATTCAGGGAATTTCGTGCTTACAAAATTGTCAATGTATTGCTGCTTCTTGAAGGCGGCTTTTATGCAATGCAGCGATGAGCACAATGGGAAATCTGAGGATATTATCAGATAGTGCAGCTGTGGAAGAACTTAAAAAATCTTGACAGAGAATAGCCACTGACTATTTACAGCCTGAAACAGAGGACGCGCTCCGTGACACTATTTGTTCCTAGGTAAACTGAAACAGGAAGGGTATTAACAAGGGAAGTAACACTTATAAGATGGGACAAGGCTGACTGATTGATTCTGAGACACAACAGGAAGGCAGGGAAAAAACACAGAGACATGAGAGGAGGGAGAGTATCTCCTCACCCGGAGTCCCATAAGAGCTTAAAAGAATTCCAGCGCAATGAAGCTGAACTGCTCCCACAGGGGAACGTTATCTAGAGTGACATGACTCTCTGCGCTTTATGGCATGGTCACTCAGATCCTCTCTGCACATCATACATCCTTTGGTGTGAGAGCTGAATTTTGTCTCCACACTTTCCTTCTTAGTCATGGTCATAGTTATGATATGAGTTACTAAGACCCATGGTGTGTTTGATTTTCTTTACTTTGAAGGAACTCTTCCTTCACTGTATCATGCTCTAGCAGGTATTTATTCATTTGTTATTTCTTGAACATCATTTCATGTCATAACTACCTATGTAAAGTGTTGGGGTGGCCTTTATTACTTTGTATGAACGTGGGTCTCTGTATTTTCAATTGCTGATCACAGTACCAGCAGAAAGCTAAAGGCTGGCCATTGTGATTCCTATGGCCCTTCTCTGTCTTTATATTTGTCAGCACCTGTCCTTTCACATCTGCTCAGATACTTGAAAGTCAGACAGCCCTCTGAACCTAGAGACAAGATGGATCAGGTGTTGTCTGTGGCTGATTAATTGTAGGAAAGAGCTGGCAGCCAACAGCTGGGGCAGGAAGTACCAGAATGGAACTTCTGGGTGGAGAAAGTGACATATGGAGAGGCAAACAGTTGAGGCAGAATGGAGGAGAACAAGAAAGGGTACAGACATGGACTGGTGTGGAGCAGGGAAGTGAAGAGCTAGCAACATGGCTGATACACAGGCCAGCAGGTCAGGTTAAGCTAGACTTAGGCAGTAAACTGCCCCAGTGAAAGGCCAGCAGCTTTGAGCTGTTGAAGTCTCTGTCCCTTATATATACTGCAAACTGCTCTGAGGAAGTCCTGTAATAGGGAAGCACACTGACATCTTACACACTTCTCATTCTATTAGAGTTCATTTTTCCTGTGACTCCTTAGACACATAATCAATTGTAAAACATTTTATTTCTAAGTCTGTGCTGTAGAGATGTTTCTTAACCTAATGAAAAATAAGCTAATTGTGTATAAGAAGTAGAAGTTCCTTCCAACTTTTGTTAAAACTTAAAACTGGCTTGAGTTGACGTCTAAATCAGTAGAGATTTGAAAACAGGAGGAACTATATTGGATTCCCAGAAAGGCAAGCACACTATCATGAGTTCTTTACCTCAGTGCTGAGGTGACAGAACAGAAGATCCCTGAGGCTTGTTAGACAGCCAAGCCAGCATATTCAGCAAGCTCCAGATAAGTGACCCTTTCTAAAACAAACAAAGAGTAAAGGCAGGTTACACCTCTTCTTAAGAACAAGAGTCAGGGTAATCCTCATTACCTGCACACACATCGACACACACACACACACACACACACTCACACTCACATACACGAGAGAGAGAAAGAGAGAGCTTAATAAGATGTCTTGATATTAGGGGTATATATGAGGCTCACTTATCAAAAACATACTAATACTATATGCAGATTCATACCTGAACAATTGTATTGATGAATAAAGAGGTCTTTTAACAGCTGACAAACTATATATTTATTATAGTGAAGAAAGCAGATTTCAGATATCTAAATACATATAACCAATTATAATACTTTAGATTCCAGTAAGACAGTGAGATGATTCAAGTTGTTCTACTATTTATACACTAAGAAGGTAGATATTTTCAAAGCCATGACACATTTTTGCAGCCACAGTGGCTTAACGGGGCCGAGGGCTGTCAAATATAGTATTGTTTTAAATTATTTTTTCTAAAGGCATGCAACTTGCATTATTTGTATAGCTTTTATGACCCAGTTCAAGCACACCCCTCACAGGTAGTATGCACCTTTGAAGACATGTTTAATGAAACAGTTGAATTTCAATCTCTCTGGGACTTTCTATTTAGCTATGACTTGAAGACTTGTAGAAATCAAGTATAAAATATGCTATGGATATGTAGACAGACAACATTTGCCAATTTCTAGAAAAATAGTTATTTCAACTCATAAACCTGATAATTGATGCTTTGAGCAAGACTGTAAAAATGAGTTGAATCATTTATACATTCATAAAAAGAGTAAATTTATAATGTTGGTCGTGCTTTATTTAAAGAACAAATATGATGTCAAGGGGAAGCCCTCTATTTTCTTTCTTCTTCATGATATCAGTACTAGTAAACTCCTGTGTGGTCCAGTCACATAATCATATAGACAGCCCACTTTTATTTATGCTCTCTCTCTTCCTCCTCCTCCTCCTCCTCCTTCTCTCTCTCTCTCTCTCTCTGAGTATTTATCTCTTTTGTCTACTTGAGGGGCATGGAAATGAGCCAGAGATCAGCTGGTTTACACATACATTCTGAGTACTAAAGAAGAAACACTTTTCTTCAAATAAATTATCTATGGACATTCAGAGGGCATAGCATGCGGGTATAGAATTCTGCTATAATTCTCACCCTCAAAAATCAGGAAGGACGCAAACCTCCAGCTTCATAGTGTTTGGAGAGACAGGCTGTGAGCACCCATAGGTTGTATTCTTAATTTCTTTCTGGCTCTTCCCTCCCAAACTTGTTGAGAGTGTTCAGTTACATGTGACAGCAATTTGATATGCTGTTTTCAAAAGTGTGAGATAGTTCTCACAGTGTCATGTGTCCTATATCTCCCTTGTAGGGGGATCAACTCTTCAGCTTTCATATCTTTGGATAACAAACCTAATGGAAACCAGAGCAGACATTGGAAAAGTCCTAGCACACAACTAGGACCATACTTGAAAATTGGAGAATGCTCACGACCTCTATGATAACAGAATTTGATAGATACAAAATTTCCATAAGAGAAAAATAAGGCAATTGTTATAATTTTCCCTGCTACTTTGTGATAGTTTGTGCTGAAAAATTGAGGGGGAGTGGAAATACAGACAGAGGTAGTGGAAACAGTTAATAATTAGATAATTACTGAGAATAAATTTTCTTTTGTCCATGAAACCCCTCTGGTGTTGACAAGCCAATTGTAGTTGAGGTTTAAGAGAGATAGGTCTGCTCTTTTCAAGTGCTCAGGAAGATTAAGTAGATAGTTTTAACATCTAAAGAAAAACAGACAGAAGGTAATAAGGAGAAAATATTTACATTATTTCTGAAATCAGAGAGAAATTTGAAAGTATTCATCTTCCTAGAAAATTCAGTTTTATTAGCAGGTTGACAGAATTATTTAGTGTTTTTATTCAATTTCTTTTAAAAAACAAGGAAATAATAATATCTTAATAGTCAAGATCATCAAGCGTAGTGTTTTACAGTCCTTTTGTGTGTCTATATGCTTTCAAATCTAACTCGTGAAAAAGCTATAATAATTTACTTCTCTCTCATATAAGGATGTAGATCATTAGCTAGGGAGGCTGGTGGATTTATTTACGAAGAAGGACATTTTTCATCTTAATAAAATAGCCTTAGACATTCACCTCCAGGAAGATGTGTATTATTACCACTTTCCTCTACACCCATCAAGAATTATTTTTCCCTTTGCAGTCTCTTACTGCAATACATGTTTAACTCATACTTGTCAAATGATGAGCTTCCAGTAAAACATAAAGTTCACAGATCTCATGAAGAAATAAATTAAGGTGATAAAATAAAATGAATATTAATAAAGGAATGGATACTGTGTTACAATTTGGGGGACCGGTTAATAGAGTTTGTTTTTGTAGAGGATATGAATTTGGTTTCCAGCACCTACGACAAGAAACTCTCAAGTGCCTGTAACTCCATCTTCCGTGAACTGATACATCTAGCCTCTGAGGGTGCCTGTATTCGTGTGTACAAGCCACCCCAATACAAAATGTAAAATCAAATAATTACTTCAATATATTTTAAAGTAGATTACAATTTGTTCAAAAGAGAAATGCCAATGCCAAGGAATGCTTTAAATTAGAATTTTAAATCATACATTGTTTATCACCTTTGATAAACTTTTTGTTCAACATAAAGTTTTTTACAAAGTCAAACTGTCTTTAAGTTCTTGTTTTACTCTCAGGGTGTATTGATGGAATAAAAGGATAGATTTTATCATGACATTTTCCCACACCCCCTGTGTTATACTAATATTAAACAGGCAAATATAATCAATTTGTCTTTTATCAGAGATGAGGCTAGCCAATTGAACCTGCGACACAGCATTTTTCTGTGTTTATTTAGAATTATTTTACAATGCATTAATTAATCCATATCAAAAGATCCTTATGACATGTGTTAAATACTCAGTGTCAGTGAACACTAGAATTAGTTAACTGATCAAATGTTTATTAAAATGTAATAGGGTTTTTCTAATAAAAATACCCAGAAGTCACTTAAACTCATTCTAAGTTTTCTTTACGGATTCACCCAGATTTGTGTTTCTATTTTATTAATATGGTCTTCTATACTATGAGAGCTAGTGAAAGCGGATGGTGACAGGAAGTTCTTTGTATCATCCCAGACCAGATACATTTGTACCGAGGGCACAGGTCCTAGTGCAGCTCATGATAAGATCTTGGAAGTTATGAGGTTGGTAAATCATGTGTGATCTCAGGAAGGTTCAATTAATTTTGTTGCTCCTGGTTTTCTTGAGTAGTAATGTGTTTGTGTGTCATCTCTTCAGCATATCTCTTCTGCATATTCCTAATCAATTTGTACTTGGTTCTGCTTGTGAGGTTTCTCTTTTAAAACAAAATATGATCCTTTTACCCTGGAGCCCACACTCCTTGTGCTCTCACTGTTGCAAGAGACTCCCAGGTTTATTTTGTTTTGTTTTCAATGCTGGCTCCTTCTTGATTATTTTTTGAGTATCTGTACTTTTTTTTTTAGGTGTAAGCTACTAAATCAGTGACTTGAATTGTGTCTCCTCAGCATGTCAAATTAATAGATGAAGGATGGCTATTTACTAGCTATCTGGAGGAATGGGATGGTCAATATTGGGTGATATTGTTCAGTCTTAACATTTGATCTGCTTGTGATTCAGTGTAAAGTAAAAAAAGGAAAACCCCTGGCAATTTGGGAAGAGTGGTTCTTATGCTTTGGAAAACAGCTGCATTCTCCCTGACAATGGTTTCAACAATACTTTAGCACGTCCTTAGTTCATGGCCTTACAAGATCTTATTGCTACATACATAGATCTTTTGGACATCCAAAACAATGTTTGATTATCCCTGATTAATCTAGACCAAAATATACTTCCATTTCTTTGCCACTTTGGGACAATGTATCCACAGGAAAAGGTATGTAATGTCCTGACCTAATTATCTCATTCTTTAAGTTGAAATGAAATAATTAAAGATTGTTATGAATATTACAGAATCCAATGAATATCTTTGTTTCAAGACCTATATAAATTTCTTTCTATTCCAGTTCCATTCTTTTTAGTTTGTTTGTTTTAGCTCATTTGCTTCCTTTTTTAAATTTCATTTTGTTTATTTATTTATTACAATTTATTCACTGTGTATCCTTGCTGCAGCTCCCTCCCTAGTCTTCTCCCAGTCTGACCCACCTTCCCTCTTTTTCTCTTATCTCCTTTCCCTAGTCCCGTGATAGGGGAGAACATCCTCCCCTTCTCTCTGACCCTAGTCTATCAGGTCTCATCAAGGCTGGTTACATCCTCTGTGTTCTGGCACGGCTGCAACCTTTTCAGGGGAAGATGATCAAAGAGCAAGCCACTGAGTTCATGTCAGAGCCATTCCATATTCCCCTTACTAGGGAACCCGCTTGGAAACTGAGAAGCCTATGGGCTTCCTCGGAGCAGGGGACTAGGTCCACTCCATGCATGGTACTTGGTTGAAGTAGGAGAAGACAAAGAGCAGGACAGATGCCTTCCACAGAGGACCTCGGAATGACTTTATCCACCAGTGTATTGAAGGATATACTGAATCATAGCCAAACTTTGGACAGAGTGCCAAAAACCTTACAGAAGAAGAGGGAGATAGAAAGACCTGGAGGGGACAGGAACTCCAGAGGTCGAACAACAGAGCCGTTCCTCCAACCAGTTCCTTTCTTAATTTAAAACAAAAATATAGTAGTTAATATTTAGGAAACATCATGGTGATAAAATGCTCATTAAAATTTTAAAAAGTTGATTTTTTAAGAAGAAAAAAATATATAGTTACGAAGCTTCCACATAAATTCAAAAAACAAAATTCATTGTAAAAACAAGCTTTCATTTATGCTAATGACTGTAACTATTGTGTTACATTCCTTTGGAATTTAACTGAAAGGCCTATATACCAAGCTCAAAATATCACTATAAATATAAAAACGCATGAGTCCACTTGGCTTGTCAAAAGAAACATGTAATTTTTTTTATTTTAATTTTTTTTATTTTTATCAGTTACATTTTATTAATTCTGTATCCCAGCCGTGCCCCGAACCCTCGTTCCCTCCCAGTCCCTCCCTCCCTCCCTCATCACCACTGTGCCCCTTTCCAAGTCCACTAATAGGGGGGACCTCCCCCCATTCATCTGATCCTGTTTTATCAGGTATCTTTGAGTTTGAGTTTCTGTTAGAAATAGTCCTTGTTCCCCTCACTTTGGGAAACCAATTGGTTACTGAGCTACCACAGGCTACATCTGAGCGAAGGTTCTAGGTTATATCCATACATGGTCCTTGGTTGAATGTCAGTTTCAGAAAAGACCCTGTGCCCAGATATATTTGGTCTTTGTGGAGCTCCTATCCTTTCCCCATCAGACTAACTC
>REGO01000732.1:182923-196396 GCA_010120015.1 Rhombomys opimus | reverse complement strand
ATATCGAGTATTCATAGGTGTGTGGGTTTATTTCTGGGTCTTCTATGCGGTTCCATTGATCCTCCTTTCTGTTTCTATGCCAATACCATGCAGTTTTTATTACTATTGCCCTGTAGTTTTTCACTTTCATTTTCAATTTGATTCCATTGATCCTCCAGTCTGTTTTTATGACAGTATCATACAGTGTTTATTACTGTTACTCATTAGTACAACTTGAGATCAAGGATGGAGATACCTCCAGACATTTTATTTTAATTGTACAAGATTATTTTAGCTATTCCCTTTTGTTTTTTTTCCATATGTAGTTGAGAATTGTTCTTTTAAGGTCTGTAAAGTATTGTGTTGGTGTTTTGATGGGAACTGCACTGAATCTGTAGATGGCTATTGGTAGCATTGCCATTTTTACTATCCGTGAACATGGGAGATCTTTCCATCTTCTGATATCTTCTTCAATTTCTTTCTTCAGCTACTTGAAAGTTTTGTGTAGTCTTTAACTTGCTCAGTTAGAGGTACAGCAATGTACTTTATGTTATTGGTGGTTATTGTGAAGGGTGTAGTTTTCCTAATTTCTTTCTCAGCCCCTTTGTTTGTTATGTTCTAATTATTATTATTATTATTATTATTATTATTATCCAGCAACTTTGCTGAAAGGTGTTTATCAGCTGAAGGAGTTCTCTGGTGAATCTTATAGTCTGTGTATAGTGATACTTTGACTTTTTCCTTTCCAGTTTATATCCCCTTGATATCCTTTAGTTGTCTTATTGCTCTAGCTAGAATTTCAAGAATTATGTTGAAGAGATATGGAGAGAGTAGGCAGCCTTGCCTTGTCCCTGATTTCAGCGGGATTGGTTTAAGTTTCTCTCTGTTTAATTTGTTGTTGTTTTAAGCTTGAAAGTCAATCTCTTAATATTCCTTTCTCTGATTGTAGGTCAAGTTTTCCCTTTAGAAGATTTCCTCCTAATAAAGTTTTGTATTATACAGGAAGAACAGCATCTAAATTTCTGAGTCCATTGCAACATAACCACTAGAAACTTGAAATTATTCAATCTAATTCCAGAAAAAGAACATTCATAAGGGGAGAAGCACACTCCAAAAAAAAAAAAAAAATGGAGAGATAAATAACAAGACTCATGACAAACATGGAATCAGGTAGTCATGTGACCCAAAACTGAAAACTGTATTTTCATCAGGCTACTCCTTTGCCTCAGTGTCAATATTTTCTTTCTTTCTTTTTTTTTTTCAATATTTTCATTGCTAGATATTTTAACCCTCTTCATCTCCAATTAGATCAGATACTTGGCAGGATTCTAATATCCTTCCCAATGTTTTGAAGTTAAGTAATAAAATATTAAGGACACTGATTTCTTTTAATTTGTTAACTTATTTTAAAGTTCCCCATGAATCTTAAACCTGGGTTAGCTATGAGAATCCCTAATGCATTCTTTGGAAATGGCTTGTACCTTATTCAATGCCACAGGAAGTAATTTTGTTTAAAATCAATCTTCAGGCTTGTAGCCACAGAGATGCTTAATATTTTATCATGCCTTTCAGATTAACTGGCCTACTTTACTCTGCCATACAAACCCCTACACACACACACACACACACACACACACACACACACACACACGGCTACAATCTGCATATGATGTAAAACATGCACAATTTTTTTTTTCAGAGTTTGGATCACACGGCTTTATATTATACTTTGCAGGTCTATGCATTTTCTTGCACATTTTTTGTCATCCATTCATATGATGATGGACATCTACATTATCTCTCTTTCTTTGCTGTAATAGATTGAGCTAAAATAAACACAGATGTGTAATTACGTCTGTGGTCTCCTATGAAGTGCTTTGGGAATATGTCAAGGACTGTGTAGCTGGCTCCCAACATTCTTCTTTTAAAAATAGTTTTGAGGATTATTGAAAGTGCTTTCCATACTAGTATATGCATTTTCACTCTTGCTAATAGTAACTGTTCACCTTTCACCACATCCAAACATTTGTTGTCAATTTCTTTTTAAATTGTATTAATTTATTATTATTTATAAAAATTTATTCACTTTGTATCCTGGCTTTAACCCACCCCCAACTCCTTCAAGTCTCACCCAACCTCCCTTTTCTCCCCCTATGCCCCTCCCCTGGTCCACTGATAGAAGAGATCCTTCTCCCTTTCTATCTGACCCTAGCTTATCAGGTCTCATCAGGGCTGGCTGTATCATCTTCCTCTATGACATGGCAAGGTTGTGCCCCCCCCAACCCCCCGAGGTGGAAGAGATCAAAGACACAGCCACCGAGTTCATGTCAGTGAAAGCCCCTTATCAGCTTACTAGGGAACCCACTTGGAAACTGAGCTACCCAATGGCTTTATCTGAGCTGGGAGTCAAGGTTCTCTCCATGCATGGCTCTTGGTTGGAGTATCGTCCCTGCATGCCCTCCTGGGCCCAGGTGTTTGTTGTTGTTGTTTGTTTGTTTGTTTGTTTTATTTTTCTATGATCATCTCCTTTTAGAGCTCCTGTCCCCTCCAGTTCTTTCTATCTCCCGTTCTTCCATAAGGTTTCCTGCATAGCCCAAAGTTTGGCTATGAGTCTCAGCATTTCCTTCATTGTCAGTTTCTTGATGATTGTTATTCTTATTGAGAAAAGGATGGTATTTCAAAATAATTTTAATTTGTTTCTCTGATAACTAGAAAAGTTGAACACATTAAAAATGGTTATTGGTTCCTGTCCTGTTACTTGTTTTCTACTATGTCCAATGCCCATCCTATTTCTCTTTCTAAGTGAGGATTGATCACCTGACCCCTGGTCCTCTTCCTTTGTTTACTTTCTTTAGGTGTATAGATTTCATTATGTTTATCATATCTTATACATCTATATAACTGAGTATATACCATGTGTGTCTTTCTCCTTCTGGGATACCTCACTCAGAATGATCTTTTCTAGATCCCACCATTTGCCTGCAAGTTTCATGATTTCCTCATTTTTGATTGCTGAGTAGTATTCCATTGTGTAAAAGCAGTGTATCAAAGCAGATACTAGGACTCATAACCAAACCTTCGGCTGAGTGCAGGGAATCAAATGGAAGAATGGGGAGTTAGTATGATGTGGAGAGGATATTCGCTCCACAAGGACCAAATATATCTGGGCACCGGGGTCTTATATGAGGTTGTTTCTCTAACCAAGGACCTTGCGTGGATATAACCTAGAAACTCTGCTCAGATGTAGCCCATGGTAGCTCAGTAAACAAGTGAGGGGGACCAGGGACTATTTCTGACAGGAACTCAATGCCTGGTTCTTTGACCCCACCCCACCCCCCCAAAGGAGGAGCAGCCCTGCTAAGCCACAGAGGAAGACTTTGCAGCCAGTCCTGAAGATACCTGATAAAATAGGGTCAGTTGAAAGGGGAGGAGGTCCTCCCCTATCAGTGTACTTGGAGAGGGGCAGGGAGGAGATGAGAGTGGGAGGGTGGGTTTGGGAGGGAATGAGAGAGTGGGACACAGCTGGGATACAGAGTTAATAAAATATAACTAATAATAAAAATTTAGAAAATGGTTATTTAGTGATTTGCACACATACACACTATCTTGGCAATGCTTTATTGCAAAATAGTCTGATTTCTATTTTTCTTCCCTGGCATTATAATCAACACAGGTGATTCCATAAGTGTTTGTTTGTTTGTTTGTTTGTTTGTTTTCATCTAACTGTCCTAAATAACTCATTTTTAGGTCAACATCTCCAGAAGAAGTTTAGATATTGACTTTCCTGCAATGGACAGTTTATTTTAACATGTATTGTTTATCTGTGGATAGAATTTCCATTGCTGAAGCTGTATGTTTCCTAAACCAAATTGGAGCAATCTGAGAAAAGCTGAAATGTAATGGTTGCTTATAAAGCAACTTACACATGCTGAGTCACCTAAGATACTGTTGTGCGATCTACTAGAAAGGTATGAACAAATGTCTATTTATCTCAGATAATGCATTGATGACAAATAAAGGGAACAATTATTTTCATATCTAGCTTGATGAACTGACAAGTTTTGGTGTATAACTTACAGAAGCAGGGATGTCTGAATGCCATCTTAATGAACAAATAGCTCTTGTCAGAATAAGTGATGAATGCCCAAAGCCATGTCACTGGACTTCAAGCAATCCCAGTCTTCGAATCTCCTGTTCCCCAGAAATCATTGACTCCCTGTATGTCTTGAAACTTTCATAATATTCCCAACTTCCAGGAACCACCCTCCCTCCTTTAAGAATAAATGTTTCAATTTAAAAGAAACAGGCACAGATTCTAATTCACCAGATATAGATGGGTTGTGACATTCTAACTCTGAATGTCCCAACGTGCTCCGGATTCCATAAGTGCATAGGACTTTGAGTAGTAAAGAATTTGTGTAACTTATTTGCATGTGTATTAGGAAGATTGAGTTATTGTAGACTGTATAGTCAACATACATTTTGTTTTGCATTTTGAAACTCCTTTGTAGTTTTTTGCTGATTTTCAGAAGTTAATTTTTGTGGCTTGAGTTTTCCTGCATGCTAGATAGAGGTTCGAGGCTCATAAGAATGTTTGAATCTTAATAGAGGTTATGCACCCACAATGAGTCACATATTCTCTGAAGGCAATCTTAAATGTGGTCTCTATACAGTAAGCATTCAATATTTTATTACTAACCCTCGCTTATATGGTAAAGCACAACTAAACAGCTGTGAAGATCATTAGCCTCAAATAAGTTCCATCTTCAGGCATAAAAATGTAAACATATAATCAGATCTCATTTAAAAATTTATTACCAATGACATAAAATTACTAGTTAATCTGATAAACATATATATATATGTATAATATATATATATATTAGTAGAAAATGAGTTAATGAAATTGTTTGGTGTTAAATTTCTTTTAAAGTCTAGTAAGAGAAGAAAATTTAAAATAAAAATCAATACCATTACTTTGTAATAATATGATTGGCCTGCTCTTTGATCACCTCCCCCTGAGTGGGGAGCAGCCTTACCAGGCCACAAAAGATGACAATGCAGCCACTCCTGATGTGATCTGATAGACTCAGATCAAAAGGAAGAAGAGGACCTCCCCTATCAGTGGACTTGTCTAGGGGCATGCATGAGGAAGGGGGAGGGATTGGGAGGGGAGGAGGGAGGGGCTTTATGGAGGGATACAAAGTGAATAAAGTGTAATTAATAAAAGTTAAAAAATAAATAAATAAAAAAGAAAAAATCAATCCCACTAAAAATAAATGATTTATTCTCAGATTGCTTATAAATTTTACATGTCACTTAAGCAGGAAACTAATACTTAGATATTACTTTGCAGAAAAATACAGAATTATTCAGTCAGGACTATGCTTCATAAAAACATATCCTTATGCATAAATCTGTATTATACATGGATAACTGACACTAAGTTACTTAAGGAAAGTAAGCTTAAATCTAAATATTTAACAAAGCCCTTTGCCTTGTTTGTCAGGTTGAATCAAATAACTAATAGGTTAGAATACAAATGTAATTTTTGTTTTCCCCCAATAAAATTAATACTTTTCATTGAAAGAATCTAAGTTTCAATAATTTGCATCTTTGGTATTTAGAACAGGTTGGAGCAAAATAGGCACTGTCTGCTTACAGATGAAAATGCCACTAGGCCTTCTAATTGCCTTGGGGTTTCGGGTTAAGAGGCCTATGTCAATGCTAAAGTAACCGAAAATGACTGTATTCCATGCTCAAATTAAGGCATGGTATGCAATAAACTGTTTCAATAATAAAACTGAATTATACATTCATGAAGTGTTTGCATGGATTAAAAGATATAAACAGTTTTGATGAATGCTATTTTAATATGTCTGAGATGTTACTTTTAAATTCTACACAAAATAACTTAACATTTTATACATATACATAATATACTTGCATACATATACATGTGCTTAATACACATATATTATATATAATATATATATATTATATATGTATATATGACAACCTCTGAT
Organism: Rhombomys opimus; assembly: GCA_010120015.1. Taxonomy (NCBI): domain Eukaryota; kingdom Metazoa; phylum Chordata; class Mammalia; order Rodentia; family Muridae; genus Rhombomys; species Rhombomys opimus. The sequence goes on along the minus strand of REGO01000732.1, from coordinate 190,391 downwards.
AATACGCCTGAACCAGTGTATTTAGTAGAAGCAATAGAACTCCTAAGGTTGTGATATTCTTTGCTACTTTCAAAGGCCTTTATTAAGACACACAGAAGGCAACTGGATCTTTCTGGGTCGATCTGCTGCTTTCTGTTGTGTCTTTCTTTATCAGTGCAAGCACAGGGATCTGTTTGAAGACAAAAATAAAAATATTGATGTGTCTCTAAGTCATGGGTAAGAATAACAGTAGTTCATGTACACATACATATGTGTGTGTCTGTGTGTCTCTCTTTGTGTGTGTGTGACTGAACAAACAGATCTAAAAGGCTACTTCAAGTCAGAGAAGTAAAAAAAAAAACAGATTTGTTATCATGCCTACACAAAATACTTATTCCTACTTCTGCATAATTGTTCTCTTATTATAAAGTTATCTTCCTTATTTTACTTCTTTATCATGCATGACAAACATTTTTAGAAATGAATAGCTGATAAAAGAGTTTAAAGTTACATGGTTTTCTTTTGATAGACAGTGATATTTTACCCACAGGGGACACATGGTATCACATTAGAGTTACTTGGTCTTCATAACTGAGACAGAGTATCATGTCATCTGGTTGCTAGAGGCTAGGATCCTGCTTGATGTCTGTAGATGGCCTGGGTAGACTCCCCAGCTAGGTAGCACTCATTATGGGTATTCCATCCTTGTGATTTGCTTTTTTTTAATTTTATTTCCTACAAAATCAAGTTACTTAACTACATCTTTTCCTTTATATAATTGTGATGAACAGGGCAAAATTGGAAGAATAAATTAGATATTTGTTTTGGTTTGGTTTGCTTTTTTCACATTCTTTCATACTTTATTTCATTCTAATTTAATTTTTAAATTTTTGAGAATTTAACACATGACAACTATTTACAGCATTTCCACTTTATGCTTTGCCTGTCATAAATACTTCCCTCTGCCCTTGACTCCCTCTTATGATGCTGACATCTTAATATATTTTATTATTAATTATTATTACATATGTTACATATATACACATACATATAAACATATAAAATCTGCTGAGTCCATTTAATATGCTTATATGCCTATATGTTGAGGGCTGACCACTTTGGATTAGACACTCAATGTGCCAATTTATCCCTGATGAAAACTGATTTTCCCTTTCTCGGCAACTATTAATTGCCTGTAGTTCTTCATCTATAATAGTGCCCATCAACATCAGCACATTAACTGGTATTGTTGTCAGGCAGTTCTTTTGTAAATGACAATAATGTTGAGATTTGATGTGTGTAGCTGCTCTGTCATGTATACACTTATACAACCACTTTGTAAATCAATCTGGTGCTTTCTCAGAAAAGTGGAAATAGCACAACCTCAAGATCCAGCTATACCACTCCTGGGTATATAACCAAAAGATGCCCAACCATTCAATAAGGACATTTGCTCAACCATGTTCATAGCAGCTCAATTTGTAATAGCCAGTATCTGGAAACAACCTAGATGTCCCTCAACTGAAGTATGAATACAGAAATTGTGGTACATCTACATAATGGAATACTATTCAGTGATTACAAACAAGTAAATCATTAACTTTGCAGGCAAATGGGTGGAAATATAAGAGATCATCCTGAGTGAGATAACCCAGAAACAGAAAGACAGGCATGGCACTGTAGTAAATACTCATTTATAAATGGATATTAGCTCTATAATATAGGATAGGCATCAAAGACCTAAAGAAGCTGAACAACAAGGAGGACCCTAGGGAGGATACTTAAATCTTATTCAAAATGGTAAAGAGGATAGACACCAGAAGAGGTGGAAGAGAGGAAACAGGATGGAAGCCTATTTTAGAGGGTACACCAAAATGATTTACCCAACAGAGGATTGAAGCAGATGCTGGGACTCTGCCAAACTTTGGGCAGAGCTCAGGGAGTCTTGTAGAGGAAGAAAGGGGTGGAAATAGAGGGACAAGGAGGGGGCAGGAGCCCCACAAGGAGACCAAGAAAACTAAAAGATTTGAGCCCACGGGGGTCCTGCAGAGAATGATGCACCAATGGAGGACTATGTATGGAGAGGACCTAGACTCCTTGCTAAGATGTGTCCCATTGGCAGCTCAGTCTCCAAGGAGATCTCTGAATGAGGGAAGTAGGGATTGCCTCTATCAGGAACTCAGTTGACTGCTCTTTGATCACTCAGTCCTGATGATACAGCCTGGTCAGGCCACAGAGAAAGAGGATCCAGGCAGTCCTGATGAGACTTAACAAGCTATTATGGCAAGGTGGAGAACTCACCCTTTCAGTGGAACAGGGGAAGGCGATGGGGAAAGAGGGAGGGGGGGTAAGACTGAAAAGAATTGAGGGAGAGGGGCTTCAATCAGGATATGTAATGAACAAATTGTGAAGAAAAAAATGTTAAATTAAAAAAAAAAGAAGTCTGATCCACTTGGCCTTTAGTTTTGTACAGGGTGATAAATATGGATCTCTTTGCATTTTTCTACATGTAGACATCCAATTAGACCAGCACCATTTGTTGAAGATGCTATCTTATTTCCAGTGTTTGGTTTTGGCATCTTTCTCAAAAATCAGGTGTGTGGGTTTATTTTAGGGTCTTCTATTTAATTCCATTGATCCACAAGTCAGTTTCTATGCCAGTACCATGCAGTTTTTACTATTGTTGCTCTATAGTACAGCTTGAGATCAGGGATGGAGATACCTCCAAAAGAACTTTTATTGTAGGGGATTGTTTTAGGAATCCTGGGTTCTTGTTATTACATATGAAGTTGAGAATTTATCTTTCAAGATCTGTAAAGAATTGTGTTGATGAGAATTGCATTGAATCTGTAGATTGCTTTTGGTAAGATGGCCATTTTTGCTATGTTAATCCTGCCAAGCCATGAGCATAGGAGATCTTTCCATCTTCTGATATCTCCTTCTATTTCTTTTTTCAGAGACTGGAAATTTTTTCGTACAAGTCTTTGACTTGCTTGGATAGAGACACACCAAGGTACTTTACATCCTTTGTGGAAATTGTGAAGGGTGTTGTTTCCCTGATTTCTTTCTCAGCCCTTTTGTCTTTTGTATACAGAAGGGCTACTGATGTTTTTTTTTTGTTGTTGTTTTGTTTTGGTTTTTAGTTAATTTTGTTTCTCTACACTTTGCTGTTTCTCTACAAGATGAGCAACAGAACCACAAAATCTGGGCACAGGGTTCTTTTCTGAGACTGATACTCCAACCAGTAGATTATTCATGGAGATTACCTAGAACCCATGTAGGCCATGGCAGTTTGGTGTCCAAGTGGGTTCCATAGTAATGGAAACAGGGACTGTCTCTGACATGAACTTATTGGCCTGCTCTATGATCACTTCCCCCTCAAGGGGGTTCAGCCTTACCAGGCCACAGAGGAAGACAATGCAGCCACTCCTGATGAGACCTGATAGACTAGGACCAGAAAGAAGGGGAAGAAGACCACCCTTATCAGTAGACTGGGGGAAGGGCATAGGTGGAGAAAAGGAAGAGAGGGTGGGATAGGGAGGGAAGAAAGGAGGGAGCTACAGGTGGAATACAAAGTGAATAAATTTTAATTAATAAAAATAAAAAATATTAGCTTAAAACAAAACAGTATTTCTCAGCACATATCCTAGCTGTCTCCCTCTTGCAATTTTTCTATATTTTTCCAGGAAAACTCATTAGCTTTCAAAATTGAACTATAGATGTATAAATTGGTCTTAAGAACACCATGTCCTAATGTTCACTGCATTTTTGATCAGTTATGGATTTCTATAATAGTGTCCATCTCGATTTTCTCGAGAATTATTAGATGGAGGGGTATTTAGATTTCATATTCTGCAGAAAACTTATGCTTCACCAACACAGTCTCAAAATGTTTGATTTGTGATTCTGGTTTTGTATTTCCCAACAAGAAAATAGTCCTATATATATGGCAATGTCAAAGATATAATGTAAATATTGAAATAATGCATGTAGAACAAATAGAACAGAACTAGAAGAGAGTAAATGCTAAACAAGTATAGAAAGCTTTAGAAAAACAAAATAAAAACAATCAATAACACAAAATCTGGTCCTCATCACAATCATGACTGAATAATATTCTTAAATTTTATTTATTTATTTATTTATTTATTTATTCCAATCCATTCACTTTTGCAGCCCTATCCCTTGCCTCCTCCCAATTCCATCCCTTCCCTCTTCTCCCCGTTTGCCCTTTTCCTAGTGCCCTAATAGGGGAGGACCTCCTCCCCTTCTATCTGACCCTAGCTTATTAGATCTCATCATCTCATCATGGCTGCATCATCTTTTTCTGTGGCCTGGCAAGGTTGCAAGGTCCAGGGGGAGATGATCAAAGAGCCAGCCACTAAGTTCATGTCAGAGACAGCCCCTGTAGCCCTTACTGGGAACCACTTGGAAATTGAGCAGCCTGTGGGCTTCCTTTGAACAAAGGCTTCTAGGCCCTCTCCATGCATGGTACTCAGTTGAGTTATCAGTCACTGAAGGACCTTCCAGGCCCAGGTAGTTGGGTTTAGCTGTTCTGTTTGCGGAGTTCCTGTCTGCTCAAGGTCTTTCTACCTCCCTCTTCTTCCATAAGCATTCTGGCACTCTGTCAAAAGTTTGGCTATAAGTCTCAGCATCTTCTTCTATACCCTGATGGGTAGAGTCTTTCAGAATTCCTCTGAGGAAGGCTCCTGTCCTGTTCCTTGTCTTCTCCCATCTCCGATGTTTATCCTGTTTGCCTTTCAAACTGAGGATTAAGCATCTTCCTGAGAGTCTGCCTTGTTGTATAGCTTCTTTAGGGCTATAGATTTTAGTATGTTTATCCTATAGTATATAAGTAAATATATATCATTTGTGTCTTTGTGATTCTGGGTTACCTCTGAATAATATTTTTATACCGCAATTCAAAACTGCTAATGAGTTAATTTCTTTTAGACTCTCACAGTAAAGGAAACAGCTTAGATTATAAAATAATAGTGAGCTTTGGATATATAAATGTACAATTTTATAGAGCTTCACATAGCTGAAAATTAAGAAAAATTCTTCCCAATTATAATAAAATTATGTTTTTCATGTTCTTCCTGAACTAGCTTTTTTCAAATTTTTTATTTTTTATATTAATTACAGTTTATTCACTCTGTATCCTAGCTGTAGCTCCCTCCATCATTCCTTCCAAATCACCACCCCTCCTCCCTCATCTCCTCCCTGCCCCTATCTAAATCCACTGATAGGGGAGGTCCTCCTCCCTTTCAGTCTTACCCTACTTTATCAGGTCTCATAAGGGCTGGCTGCCTTGTCTTCCTCTGTGGCCTAACAAGGTTGCTCCTCCCTGGGGGTGGGGGCGAGGGTTAAAGAGCCAGGCACCAAGTTCATGTCAGAGACAGTCCCTCCCTGTTCCTCTTACTACGGAAACCCACTTGGAGACTGAGCTGCCATGGGCTACATGAGCAGGGGTTCTAGGTTATATCCATGCATGGTCCCTGGTTGGAGAATCATTCTCAGAAAAGACCGCTGTGCTCACATATATTTAGTCCTAAACTTGTGCAACCACTTTAGAAATCAATCTGGCACATTCTCAGACAATTAGGAATAGTGCTTCCTCAAGATCCAACTATACCACTCCTAGGCGTATATCCAAAAGACACTTATGCACACAACAAGAACATTTTTCTTTATTTTTTTATTTTGTCCTTTTTTAAAATTTTTAAATAATTTTATACATTCACTTGTATCCCAGCTGTAGCTCACTCCCTTTTTCCCTCCTATTCCTCCCCTCCCTCCCTCATCTTCTCCCTGCCCCCTTCCAAGTCCACTGAGGGTGGGATGTCCTCCTCTCCTTCCATCTGGCCCCAACTTATCAGGTATCTTCAGGATGGCAGCAATGTACTTATCTGTGGCCTAGCAAGGCTGCTCCTCCCTCAGGGGAGAAGGGAAGCTCATGAGTTCATGTCAGAAACAATTCCTGATCCCTTACTAGGGAACCCACTTGGATACTGAGCTACTATGGGCTATGTCTGAGCAGGGATTGTAGGTTATATCCATGCATGGTCCTTGGTAAGAACATTTTTTTTTCAACCGTGTTCATAGCAGCTTTATTCGTAATAGCCAGAATGTGGAAACAACCCAGATGTCCCTCAACTAAGGAATGGATACAGGGGGGCAGAGCCAAGATGGCGACGAGCACACACAGTTTCTGAGCCTTGGAATACCTGAACTTCTGAATTGGTGAATGGAAGGACCTCTAACCCAGGAAGACAACAGCGGAGCGTTCTAGACGACGGGAACATCACAGGAGGTGAAAACTTTGGTCTCGGGTCACCCGGGGACTTGTTTGGGGAAGGAGAGAAACAATCCTTTGCTCTCGCGGCACTCCCCTCCCCCAGACCTCCCTCCACCTCGGCACACCAGCACAGCAGCACAGCTGACTGGTCTTTCTCAGAGCAGACCTAACTGCCTGAGGTATATAGCCACTGGGGCAGAGCTCCAAGCCCTTTAGCGGCAGGCAAAGATCAGCAGTTCCTGTCCCGGAGTCCCAGATCCACGCTGCTGCACCATCCTCCCAGGGCCCAAGTCTACTGGACGCCATACTAGCTACACAGGATTGCCATCAGTGACAGTACGGCCCGCCCAATCTCACAATGACAGAGAATACACTATATACTCACCAAAACCAGGCAGAAACGTCATACAACCTAGATACACCAGGCGCTGGGCCTCCCAAGCTTGGAGAGCACAGTGAAGAGACCACAGGACTTACCAGAAAGCACCGGGACTAGCGACCAGTCACCAGTTACAGTGGGACTTGGCAGCGGGACAGCACTGAGCTGGCAGGGCACAACAGCCCTCCAGTTTATGACTAACCAGGGCCAAAACAGAAAACAGAGAGTCTGGTTACACCGATCACTACTGACGTGACCACTCTGAAATCTCCAGCTGCAGCAAGACCTCTGAACCTGGCAGTGACAGCAGCACAGAACTGGCGGGGCACATCTAAGAAGCAGGGCCAAACCAGAGAACAGAGGCCGGATTCCACTATCTCTGCCAAGTGACCTGCATGTAAGTGAGTGCACACTTGAGAATCTGCAGATCCCCAGACCCTGGGTTTTTTAAAACAGAATCCAGGCATCGAACCCTCTCCCACCCACATACTCACTTTGGGAAACAGAGGGGCACTAGGGACATTGAAGTTCCTGCTCTGTGGGTCTAATTGAGGAGTTAAGGCAGTTAATGCCAGAAATTGTGCTGCGATCATCACTAGCGCCTGCGACATATACAGTGCAGTGTCCCTCCCACACACTCAAGGGCTCAACAATAGCCATCACTCGGTCCCTTGAGACACACATCCACACACACTAACACACACACACACACACACACACACACACGCTCATGCACATGCTTGCATTTTCCCCATTTTCGCCTGAGTACTTTCCTCCCACAGGTACAGCTAGTCCTCAGCACACGCTGAGAG
>REGO01000732.1:168702-180144 GCA_010120015.1 Rhombomys opimus | reverse complement strand
GTGATGAGGGAGGGAGGGAGGGACTGGGAGGGAATGAGGGTTTGTTGCATGGCTGGGATACAGAATTAGTAAAATGTAACTGATTAAAAAAAAGAATAAATCAAAATGTTTTCATCTAAAAAAAAAAAAAAGGAATGGATACAGAAATTGTGGTACATTTACACAATGGAATACTACTCAGTAATTAAAAACAAGGAAATCATGAAATTTGCAGGTAAATGTTGGGACCTAGAAAAGATCATCCAGAAGCAGAAAGACACACACAGTATATACTCACTTATAAGTGGATACTAGACCTATAAGATAAGATAAACATAGTAAAGTCTGAACATGTAAAGAAGCTAAACAAGACCCGGGTTAAGATGATCAATCCTCACTTAAAAAGACAAATGGGATAGACATCAGAAGAGGGAGAAAACAGGAAACAGGACAGGAGCCTACCATAGGGGGCCTCTGAAAGACTCTACCTAGCAGTGTATCCAAGTAAATGCTGAGACTCATAACCAAACTTTGGACAGAGTACGGGGAATCATATGAAAGAAGGGGGAGTTAGTAAGACCTGGAGAGGACAGGAGCTGAACTAGTTTTTGATGATGATATTGAAATTGGTCCCCAATCTCCCCCTTTTTAAATACATTTTTGTATATTTGGTGAGTGAGCCCATGACCTTTACAAATATATTTCATAAAGCATATATCCATTAAAATATAAATGATGCTGTTTGTTACAAAGGTCACCATTTATTCAAGAAATGACTTTTTGTTAGGAGTTTGGGATAGTAAAGAAAAGCTTCTGTCTGAAGCGCTTGTTGTATGGTTTGTACAGATATGTTCCAATGCAGAGTGCAAGCAGTGTCCCGCACCCAGAGAATGAGTGCTGCTTCTAAAGCATGTACTTTGTAAGCTCTATTGATGAATATTCTGATAGCATGAAAGACATGGACTACAGAAATTAAACCCCTGGTACATATGTGTTATTTACAGTGTGGTCAGCGATAATGACCAGAGATTCTAAAGACTGGAAAACCGAGTTACCTGAGTGTCTATGTTTTACCTTTTTAACCGTATGATGAAAGTTTCAAAGAATAAAGTGTAACATATATCAGTGATAGAAAGAAATGTAAAAGCCACTTATTTCACATTTATGGTAAAGGAATGAAAACCTCTGGTTTTCTTGTTTTACAAGAACAAGGAGGCTTCAATTCTGGACACCTCACTTTAAAAACTTGGTAGTAATGAAACAGCATTTTTTTCCCAATATACATCAATTCTGAATTTAAAACAGCAAATTGGATTATCTTGGGTTTGACTAAATTTACTAATGAACCTTAAGAATGCACTGAACATTAAATACTGCTCTCGACTGCATTCTATTACAGAGAATTAAAATTATACCAGTGGTGACCCATGGGGCTGTCACAGAGATGAGATAGCTCTCATGAGACAAAAATTAAGGATGAGAACTAAAGGATGGTTACTTTCCCTAACTAATTAAAGCTTAATGTTTTCTTAGTATGTTGGTGGCATAGCACAGCTACAAAAAAGAACACAGTAGCTCCGAAGCATTCCTTTAATGTGTCTTGCAGTTGACCCCCTGCCCCATGTCGTTTGCCTCCTGGGCATGTAAAATTTAGCATTGCCAAAGAGCAAGGAGCTCACTTTGTTTGACGTATTAAAAAAAAAAAAAGTGACTACTTGGGAAACAAAGCAACTTCAAAAACTCATTTTATCTCTGTAGTTATTTATTTCCATTGACTCTAGACTATTCTTGCTAGAGGCTTGAAATAATATCAAGATCAGTAAGGAATAGAAGTTGAATCTGATATACACTGTTTAGTGGGTAAACTAGTTTGTTCATTGCTAAGACAGACACCTGACAAACAAGTCTTAAAGGAGTGAAGACTTATTTTGGTTCTGAGTTTCAGAGATTAAACACTGTGGTGAGATAGCTTCTGTTGTTTCTGGACCTTTGGGGAAACAGAACATTATGGTGCAAACATGTAGAGAGTAAAAATGCCAAAAAGATAATGAGAGAGGAGGAAGAGAGAGAGCAGTAAACAGGATAAAGATGACTGAGCATTTCCTATATCAGGAGAGCATAACCATAAAACACAAACCCTATTGACCTTAAAAACAGCTTCACTCCTATATATCTTTAATATGTGAACACATTAAGAATATTTAAAATTCAAACCACTGTAGTTTTGTTTTTTCTATCTCTGCTGCTGAAAGTGCACACTCCTCTCGAAGGCCTGTCCAGGTGCTGTTGCTTTTGGGCAGGGTGAAGAGAGCAGATTGAACCTCAGCATCATTCCTACGTTCCACTTTTCTCAGGAATGGCTAGAGTACTTAGAAGGAGTTCCCTGTGCAAGGCTCCTGATCTCATTTGGGGTGTGGCAAAGTGTTTTCCACTGTGTCACAATTAGCTCTTTTTAATGAGATTGCCATTACCAGAGGGCACCAGAAACTCTGGAGTTCTAAAGCCAGTAGTGATATTGTAGTGTTATAGCCCTTGGCTAAGCTACCATGGTCATGGCAGAGGATGCTGGCAAAGTCAGGTCCAGCTGCTGCTTTCTTGGCTACCAGTGGCTCACCCGTGCAGATAAACACTGAGCTCTCAAAAATGTGGTGACTGAGGCAGCTCTGGCTGTGTGTCCAGGAGCCAAGCCTGAGGATCCAGCAGTGAATTCTGTGGAAAGGAGGAGAGATCTTCCCAGAATAAATGACAAGCCTCATATGGTCATGATGGCATCTTATTTATTTCCTATGATCCAGGGACTTACAAACCCTGGTCAGGGGGAGGAGTTTGAGGGAGAATGTGTTTTATTTGTTGGCGATAGGGGTGCTGCGTATACTTCACATACATGCATCAGCAGAGTCCTGTCATGAGTAGAGGAACACAGTGCTTTTAAAAATTATTTTATTGTATTTTATTTTATTTATTACAATTTATTCACTTTGAATCTTCGCTGTAGCCCCTTCCCTCATCTCCTCCTAGTCCCACCTACCTTCCCTTTTTTCCCCCCTATGCCCTTTCCCTAGTCCCCTGATAGGGGAGGACCTCCTCCCCATCTACCTGACTCTAGCCTATCAGGTCTCATCAAGGTTGGCTGCATCATCTTCCTCTGTGGCCTGGCAAGGCTGCATTCCCCAGGGGAAAGTAAACAAAGAACCTGCCACTGAGTTCATGTCAGAGACAGTCCTTGGTTCCCTAGGGAACCCACGTGGAAACTGAGCAGTCTATGGGCTTCCTCACAGCATAGGGTCTAGGTCTTCTCCACGTGTGGTCCTTGGTTAGAGTATAGACTTCTGCAGGCCTCCCTGAACCCAGGTATTTTGGATCTTGTTCTCCTTGTGGAGTTTCTGTCTGCTCCCTGTCTTTTTCTATAAGGTTTCCTGCATTCTTCCCAGAGTTTGGCTATGAGTCTCAGTATCACCTTCCATATCCTAGTGGGTAGTCTTTTAGAGATCCCCTGTGGAAGGCTCATGTCCTGTTCCATGTCTTCTCCTACTTCTGATGTCTATGCTATTTGCCCTTCTGAGTGAGGTTTCAGCCTGTCCTCTAGGTCCTCCTTGTTGTTTAGCTTCTTTAGGACTATAGATTTTAGTACATTTTTCCTATATTATATGGCTAATATCCACTTATAAGTGGATATTATATACCATGTGTGTCTTTCTCCTTCTGGGTTACCTTACTCAGGATGATCTTTTCTAGTTTCCACCATTTACCTGTAAATTTAATGATTTCCTGTTTTTAATTGCTGAGTAGAAATCCATTGTGTAAAAACACCACAATTTCTGTATCCATTCTTCACTTGAGGGACATCTGGGTTGTTTCCAGCTTCTGGCTATTACAAATAGAGCTGCTATGAACATGGTTGAACAAATGTCCTTGTTGTATACTTGAACATCATTTGGATATATGCCCAGGAGTGATATAGCTGGATCTTGAGGTATTCCTAACTTTCTGAGAAAGCCCTAGATTGATTTCACACCCATTCTGATGGGTGTGAGTGGAATCTCAGGGTCATTTTGATTTGCATTTCCCTGATGACTAAGGATGTTGAGCTTTTCTTTAAATGCTTATCTGCCTTTAAATATTGAGAATTTTCTGTTTAGCTCTGTAACCTATTTTTTAATTGGATTACATGGGGAACACGGTTCTGAATTATCCTATGGTCACTGTGCACAAGGGCAGGGGCTAGGGGTTGGTGGGGATCCAGGTCTCATTAGCATGGAGGCTATTTCTAGGAATCTCAGGTGCATACTGATTGGGTTTCTTATCTAGAAGGGGTTGGGGCTTTAATCTTCCTGAAAGCTATGTGACTCTCCTCTAGAGGATCTGTGGTTTCCCCAGATCAGGAGGAGAGGAGGAAACCCAGCTAGGGAAGAGATAGCTCAGGAGCTATCTGGTAATGCTAAATTTCAGCCTTACTAGCAGGGTCCATTAAACCATAACAAAGGGTAATGAAAGTTAAAAACCTGTTAAAATGTTTTGTAAAAATATGCCAATGACACAAGGTATGAGAATATACTGGAAACTGTACCAGGAGCTGCAAATTAAAATGGCTACAAAGATGGAAATGCTTACAAACTAAAGAGGTTACTTCTTCTTGGTAGCAGAATTATGTGATCTTCAGTCAATAAGCTTTGTGGGTATATGGTCATAATAATTGGTCATAATAATAAGCAGAGTCACCCATGTGACCAAAAGTATATAAAGTCCTGACAGAGTTCATTTGACTATAGCAGTCGTATCTATGTGATTTAAATATTTTCCTAATCTTCACCCAATTCTGAAATGGAATATAATCTATACTATTATGATATTAAGAGGCTTTTGGAGAATGGAATTAAATAATGAATATTCTACTTTCATGACTGGGGTCTCAAGAACAGTATAAAGAGCATGTCACCCCTGAGGACACAGGAAGAAAGGAAGATATCCTCCAATAAAGTAACAAGCCCTCATCAGACATGGATACTGTTGGCAAGTGATGTTGGGCTATTCACACATTAGAAATTTGATCAATAATTTCTGGTGATTACAAATTACCTAGTCTGAAATATTTTCACTATAGAAGTTCAAATATAGGAATAAAGACAACTGTGTGGTGATGAAGATGAAGAAGTGAAAGCATATATTTAGGTAGAACAGCAGCCAAAGCAAATGAGCCTATCCATCACCTGATAGGGTTTTTCATTGCTACTTCTGGCTTATCAGTCCTCCATCTTGACAAATGTTTGAGATAATGTCATTCTGCAATACATATTATTATTATTTTTTAATATTAGTTACAGTTTGTTAACTTTGTATCCCTGCTGTATCCCACTCCCTCTTTCCTCCCAACCCCACCCTCCCACCCTCATCTCCTCCTTGCCCCTTTCCAAGTCCACTAATAAAGGAGAACCTCTTCCCCTTACATCTGATACTGGTTTATCAGGAGTCTTCAGGACTGTCTGCAAAGTCCTCTTCTGTGGCCTAGCAAGGCTGTTCCTCCCTTGGGGGGGGGGTGTCAAAGAGCCTGCCATTGAGTTCATGTCAGAAATAGTCCCTGTTCCCTTATTAGGGTACCCACTTGGATACTGAGCTACCAAGGGCTCCATCTGAGCAGGGGCTCTAGGTTGCATTTATACATGTTCTTTGTTTGGAGAAACAGTCTCATAAAAGACCCCTGTGCCCAGCTATGTTTGGTCCTTGTGGAACTCCTGTCCTCTCCAGGTCATTGCAATACATATTTTACCCCTACCTTTTAAGAGCTACAATCTTCATTCCTTACCAAGAACTTCAGAAAATGCTCATGAAGTTCCACTAAAACATTTTTCCTCTCAAATTTCTACATTTTCTGTCTTCACATTCCATTTCTGTTTGCCCATTCTTCAAAAGCATTTCAAATTTGTGTATTTTAGACCAAATGTGCCTATAGATGGTGCTACTCAAAATGACAGGATGGATTGAGATAACAGAATTATTGAATTATGACATTCTTTTCTTCATGCTCTCAGAGAAAATATACCAGTACATGGTCTAGTATTACTCAGAGAGGACAGTCTTATAAATACCTAAGAAGAATCCCATTGCCTACCAATGTACTGACTCTGAAAATGTACTAACTCATATGACCACTGCATATCAGCATAGCTGGTTGGAATAATAAATACCTGAAATTTGTGAGAATCATATTTTCTCTTGAATTTTCATAAATACACACTCCTTTGCTCTTTATATACAAACAGAGGCACGCCCAAAGAATATGCATATTTGAGTTTTGACTATATGATAGTAAATTTACACCATCTAGCATAGAATTTTCACATAAACCTGCTTATGGCAGATTTGCTTTTCTAATTATTCCTCTAACTCATATTTCTGTAACTACTTAACCATCCAGAAAAATCTTCACAACAAAGAGGTTGTTCTAGGCTCCAACCTGATAGCCATGCTAGCACTTTCTATAACCTTTTATTTGCCCTGTACAGAACTTCACATTACATGTTTATATCCCTTTATGTTTTATGTAGTTATTTTAATGTCCACCCAGTGTACTTCATAATCCCTATATTTCCCTCTATGTTGGATCTTAAATATTTCTCTTATTTGTGTGGAAAGGCTTGCTTCCCTGAGCCATGCCACTGGAAAGCCATGGCATGTTTAGGAATTGTGGCCTGGTCAAGAGTTAAGTCCTTAGGTGATGGTTGGTATAGCCTTCCATGGTACCCTGACATCCCCGCCTTCAACTATTTTGCTTTAATTTACTAGATATGAAGTGCACAGTTTTGTTCACCTACAAATTCTCACTATGAGGCTTCCTTACCATAGCTCCAAATCAAGAACCCCCCTCCCATCCTTAAGTAGAGCCTATAAATGCATGAAGCAAAATAAATCTTTGGACTTTATAAGAAGATTGTCGTGGGTATTTCTTGAAGTGATAGAAAGATCACTAATGTGTTCCATTTTTCTCTTTTTTATTAATTATTATTATTTATCACAAGTTATTTACTGTGTATCCCAGATGTGGCCCCTCCCTCAGCCCCTCCCAATCCCAATCCCAACCACCCTCCATCTTCTCCTCCTATACCTCTCCATTAGTCCAGTGATAGGGAAGGTCCTCCTCCCCTTCCATCTGACCCTAGCCTATCAGGTCTCATCAGGATTGGATGCATTGTTTTCCTCTGTTGCCTGGTAAGACTGTACCACCCCCTCAGGGGTAGGTGATCAAAGAGTCAGCCACTAAGTTCGTGTTAGAGACAGCCCTGCTCCCTTTACTAAGGAATCCACTTGGAAACTGAACCTATGGGCTCCATCTGAGCAGGAAAGGCCTCTGAATGTGCAAGGCCTCTGAATGTGCTCCTCTTTTTTTTTTTTTTTTTCTTACTTGCAGGATCTAGACACCATTTAAAACTTCTCTTCAGGCTACATCTGAGCAGAGGTTCTAGGTTATATCCATACATGGTCGTTGGTGGAGTGTCAGTCTCAGAAAAGACCCATGTGCCCAGATATATTTGGTCCTTGTGGAGCTCCTATCCTCTCCATGTCATACTAACTCCCCCTTCTTTCAAATGATTCCCTGCTCTCTGCCGAAGGTTTGGTTATGAGTCTTAATATCTGCTTTGACACACTGTTAGGTAGTCTTTCAGAGGCTCTCTGTGGTAGGCTCCTGTCCTGTTACTTGTTTTCTCCTACATCCAATGCACATCCCATTTGTCTCAGAGGAGTACTTTGTAGCCAGTCCTGAAGATACCTGATAAAACAGGATCAGATGAAAAGGGAGGAGGTCCTCCCCAATCAGTGGACTTGGAAAGGGGCAAGGAGGAGATGAGGGAGGGAGGGTGGGATTGGGAGGGAATGAGGGAGGGGGATATAGCTGGGATACAGAGTTAATAAAATGTAACTAATAATAAAATAAATAAATAAACAAACAAATAAATAAAAAGAAAAAATAAAACATAAACGTTACTAAAAAAATTCATACAAACTTGAGATTGAACCAACTTTTATTTTATTTTATTTTTTTCATCTCCATGCTTTCTGTTTTATTCCAGGAAAGCTAAGGGCTATGATCATTCTTCCAATTCTGTTTCCTTTTCTTATGACAGTTCTTTGAATACACACACACCCATACACACACAAAGAAAATGAAGAGATGACCAAAGGACTCATGTTAGAATATAGTTCTGATAACAATTTACATATTTAAAAATATTTTATTATTCTAAGGTATCTCTCTGTAATGGCTATTCTTTGTTGTTAAATGTGACTACATCAGGAATTAACTAAAACTCAAGTGAATAAATACATCTCTGAGTTTTTTGTTCTTAATTCAATCATTTGAAGTGGGAAGAAGTACTTTTAATATAGATATTTTTTGAGATGGGAAGATCCATCTTTAATATCTTGTGCTGGCAGTTTATAGATGTACATATGTAGATGTACATATATGTATGTATATATATAAACATAGATAGATAGATATATCTATATCTATATCTATATCTATATCTATATCTATATCTATATCTATATATATATATATATATAGAGAGAGAGAGAGAGAGGGAGAGAGAGAGAGAGAGAGATTAATTTTAATAGTTCTGTCCCTGTAGAAGTCCCTGACTAATATACCCTCATAGACACATAGGTTTAAAATTTCATGAATCATGATTCATTTTACAAATGATGAGTCTTACAGTGTCACTCTTAGCAAGATGCCTTTCATAGCAGAGCTATCTAGAAATATGGAAAACTCTGAGTAACACTGGACATTGTATGACCCACTGACAGAATTAGAGATCTTTTGAGGAAGGAATGTGGACTGATGTCATGTCTTCAAATTGTAAGGAGTGTCTCTACTGAAAGCCACAGTATAAGATACCAAGGATGAAGATGCGAGTTAAAAAGCTACTGGAGTGACTTTTTAAGTAATTTCCTCATCATTACTCTTCTTAGAACAGCAAAATACTCAGTGGTGAAAAACATAGATTCCAGCAGCTCCAACCTGAAAGGAGGTAAGACAAGAAAGATGTTAGTTATGATGCAAATTCTGGGAAACCAGTGACCTATTTCCCTGCATATGCTTTTACTTGTATGTAATCATTATCATATTGATTCTATATGTACACATTTTAAAAATGAGTTTAGGGGAAAATTCTCTATGTGATAAAAATAATGCACCATGGTTTCTAATGGTACCTTTACTATTTCTCAGAAATTAGTAAAATACTGATAGATCAAGTTTATATATTTTAAAATTACTGTAATCTTAACTTTAGTGAAATGTATTAAGATCTAAGACATAGAATTTTTATTTCATAGATAAAAGTAAAATAGTAGAATCACACACGGAAATAAGTCATTAGAAATAATATGCCCTCTTTCCACATTGACATTAACATCATAAACTAGCTACAAAAGAACTGAATGACTTAGTGTTTTTTCTATAACTTTGGATTCATATTGAGTATCTCATTTTTCTCCTGCCTATGCATAAAACAGCCGTGTTACAGTTGTCTCCCTTTACAAGGGAAGGAGCTGGATTCATGAACAGAAGGTTCAAGATATGTGCCAAGATGGTAAGAAATTTCAGGAGCCTATTTTATCCTTTCTCTTCTTGATAACTTGCTGTTCTGCCATGTGCCATGAGGTCTAGGATTCAAATGAGCTCTCTGTAAAATATGGAAAGCAAAAATATTTCTTATTGCGTAAACTTCCTTATCTTCTCCCACCATGTCCAATGATGGGTAGGTATGGCCAAGGGTAGATGTTCTCTTACAAAGCATGTTTCACGCTTCATAGAAATAGTCTTTGAGCTTCTCACAGATAACTGGAAGCACTAAGGGGGCTTTTATTCCCAAGTACTCAATTTAGAGTCAAGATTTTGCCTGTGAGACAGACCTATGAAGCAAGCTGTGTGATAGTTACTTAACATGAATTCAGATTTATGCAGGCAAGTTAAGAAACACTCAAGGGAATGAACTATTTCTTTCCTAGAATCTGTTGCTGTCATTTTGATAATAAAACATGGATAATAATTTTGGCAATCCTGGCCTGGACAACAGTCAATACTCAAGTATCTGCTAAAATGAAAATATAGATGGTGTGTCTGAAAGTGGAGCTTACAGTTTATAAAAGGCCACCCACTAAGACCAACGTGAGTGCTAAAAAAAAAATACTATATTTGTTGGAGATCTTGAGTCCTTTGGCAGATTTCTTTAATAGCAATATTCTGTCTCATCCAAGACTGACTTAGTGAGTTTGACCGAAGAAAAATCTCACTGTGTCAAGGAGCTAAGAAAGGCTGACTATGATAACACCTCTCAAGCAAGGAACTGGTGTTGACACAGAGCTCTATTATGAACTTTCTGTTTTGCACTCTCCCTCTCTCTTCTTCATATCAAGAATATCTTTTAAAACATTCACTTTCAATTTGCATTTCTTTTCCCAATGAACCTGAAACTCTTGTTGCATGTTTCAGAATAAGAATTTAAAGTATTTCACCGTTAGCACACATAGCATAATGCTGCTGCCTATAATAGAGAAAGGATAAGAAAGGGACAGCTATCCTCTAGACCTGTACTTTAGCTCCTCAGGATTCTTCAGTGATTAGTGGAGATTTTTTTCCAAGTTATCTACATAAGGGAATGAAATTTCCCTATGAACCCGAAGGGAAGTTATTTCATAGAAAATGTGCTAGCATTGATTTAGTTCCAGGATCAACCATAGAACTAAACATGCATTAAAGAAAAATTTGGTTGCCTTCTTTTTAGATTCAGTAACACAAGTGACGCTCAAACAGCCTCCTCTTTTATTGTAAAAGAGAGGAAGAACTTAATTTAAACTGGCATAAAGTAAATGCTATTAGCATCTCTCCAAAGATAAGAACTATGAGATAGACATATTTTCTTTCAGACTGTAGTATAGTATGATTTTGAAAGGTGATCCGTCAACACATGTCATTGTCAAAGGAGCCAGACAACATCACAGGTTTCATTAAAATGTAAAAGAAGATTTATCAATTCATCAAGAATCCATGCATTATTACAGGAATGCTTTATATAAATTTAATTCATGCTGCAAATATTTACCATACTTGTGGAGTAGAGAATTTCAATTTTGTGCTACTCAATCCACATTTTACCTGAGGAATTTTTATGCTTTGAGAAAAATGATCTCTTCATTGTTTTGCTATTGAACACATGGCTAACATCTAAGCTGAACACCAAAACAATAGCCTTAAGTGTTATTAGTAATTATATTATTAGTATTATTAGTTATATGTTATAAAGTAAACAGGTGCCCCTCCCCAACCATTGGAGGACATTCAGAAGTAACTTTTATTGGATAGGTTTTTTTTGTTTGTTTGTTTGTTTTTATTTTTTATTTTTTTTATTTTTATCAGTTACATTTTATTAATTCTGTATCCCAGCCGTTCCCTGAACCCTCATT
>REGO01000732.1:152292-167027 GCA_010120015.1 Rhombomys opimus | reverse complement strand
TTGGAGATTCTGGGTTTTTTGTTTCTCCATATGAAGCTGAGAATCTTTTTTTCAAGGTCTGTAAAGAATTGAGTTGGTATTTTGATGGGAATTGCATTGAATCTGTAGATTGCTTTTGGCAGCATGGCCATTTTCACAATGTTAATCCTACCAATCCATGAGCATGGGAGATCTTTCCATCTTCTGAGATCTTCTTCAATTTCTTTCTTCAGAGACCTGAAGTTTTTAAGAGGAGTTTGAGAGGAATGAATTCTTCTTAGAGAGAAAAAGATTAACCATGGATTTATTGGCAGTTATTTTGCTACTCCAGGAAATGGTTTCCCTAAGTGTTTTTGCTTTAATATATGGCAAATCAGAGGAATTAAACAACTGAAAATGCAAAGCACAGTTAATAAATCAAACAAGTCTTAACACCAAACCTAACTCTGGTTATTAGAGTAATCAGGGATTTTTAAAAAATTATTATGAGTCTTTGAGTTTAGAATTCTGTTAAGTGAATTGTAAAATCCTAACTACTCTGAAATATATTTAAAATATACAAAAATATGGAAATACAGCTTGTTATAAAAACATCATTTCATTAATTTTGCTGTTCTTTCCCATAAATGTAAGAACTATAAACTCCATTATTCAGTTTATAAACTCACATCTCTGCAGCAAAAATAAAATGAAAGCACTAAATTTCCTTAAAATCAACAAATATGTTAATCACAAGACATTTATGGTAGCACAAAAGGAATAACTGATACATTCTGTCATATCATCAGGAAGAATACATGAATACACATTTCATCTTTAAATAGAAATGTAAGTCTTCTAGGACATAGTTTAGAAATATTTTGAATGGAGAATTGCTTCCATGGGTTTTAAACTTTATTTAATTTTTGATGACTCTTAAGACTTTCTTTTTGTTTTTCTTTGGTTGTGTACCAGTTTAAGAACATGCCTTCACCATTGTGGAAATCCTAACACATATGACACAGAGAAGGCTAATGAAGTGGGTTCCATGCACACTTACAGTTAATACCTTGAGTCAGCCTGCTCAATATAACCCCTATATAACCCTTATATAACCTTTGTATCCTGCCAGATATTCTATTTAGCCCAAGAGAAAACATAAAACCATGAGCTTTGTGACACAGCTCAGAAATATGACTTTCAATGAAATCTCTTTATCACTGCACAGAAAGAGTCATGATTCTTGTTTGACATAATGGTCAAGAGCTTCAGATGTCTCAGCAGTTAAGAATGGTTCTTGTTCTTTCAGAGGGTCAGTATTTGGTTTCTAAAACCCATGTCTGGGCAGTGGAGGAAAAGATGCCTGGTGAGTGAGTGCACAGCAGCCTCTAACTCCAGGTCCAGGATGTCCGAAGCCTTATTATTTGTTTGTTTGTTTGTTTAACAGACTGTTTGTTTAGAATCTGTGGACATACTTGTCTGGTTGAGTAACAGGCAATACTCCCACAGAAAAGTACACAAACATACACACTTAAAAAGTCTTTAATTTCATTACAATAATGGCTAGGTTTCTCTTAGCAGATTTTCCATATCTTACACTGCTATGTCTCTGTCACTTAGAGATCCGTCCTCTTAGGTTATCTCAAAACCATGTAAAATTTCACTCAAAGTTCTCCAAACAATGCATATTCCATTTTTGTTGATGCTTGCATTCTTCTTGCAACAGTACTCTCCAAAAACCCTAAGTATGCTCTTCTGGACACTTTCAAGATTTCATTTTCTCTATGCTTTTACCTGGAACAGATTTTCACCTGCACTCAATCTTCTGTCTAGGTTTAAATGGTTTTCTGCCCATCCCTCATTTTTCAAACTGAAAAGTATATGTCTTGTTTTCCATGGAAGCTGCCTGGTTGTTAAAGCACATTCGGTACTTACAAAAGTTACAAGTTAGTTCTATGGAGTCCTGAGGGTGGCAACCCAGAGTGGTTAAAAGTCTGCTCTGGACTGAAGACAGCCATGTGCCTGACTCCTAATACGATGGAGGAGGAAAGAACCCCTGAGATTCCCTTCTATGGACTGTGGTTTCATTTTCCATGGTTTCATCCATCTTAATTGAATTCCTAGATGCTCCTCCCATATGAGTGCAATCACATTAAACATAAGGAAATTAAGATATGAAAAACTGGAGGAAAAAATCTTTTGTGATTTCATTTCACAGTTACATATTTTCTTCCCTATTAACAACATTTTTTAAAATTCCATCCATCCTGAGTGATTTTACTTATAATAGCATATCTTCAAAATTCTCAGGCACTTGCACTCATGCACTGTAGAATTTAGTATGTGGTAGATAGAATATTTGAGCATATTTTGTTGTTATCATCATTGCTAATTAACTCTGTATTTATGGCTTGTCTCTTAAACATGATTCAGTGTAGATTTCTGATGCCTTATGATTTAGTGTTACTTAGTTACTCCCTACAAATTCCTTAAGAATAATGTAATAATTGTGTCATAATATTGAGTACTCATCCTTTGAAATCTTGGATACAGATCACTGATTTTTATTCTTCTAGATCACTTTTACTAATGTCCATACTATAATATTTTGTTGATTATCTAAGGATTTTAAGGATTTCTGGAGATTGAATTACCTTCCTAAACAGCGCTGCCAACTGGGGACTAAGTTGTCAAATAGGCAAGTTACTACTGGCACTATCATGTGTTTTATTATTGGTTTGCTTGTTTGTTTTTCTTAACATTAATTACTTGATGTCATCTTCTCATCTTTTTATTGTTTCTTTCTATTAAATTTTTGTGTTTGTTTTGATTGTATTACTCTTTTATTCTATTGTACTCTAGGCAGCTTTTGTTGGATTATCCAAGCTATAGACAGTAAATAGTTTTATTAAAACCTATTTGCATATATATATATCTATATACATCTATATCTCACATATATGTACACATATATATGCACTTACTATGATCTATCCAGGATTAGTTTTTTACATATATCCTGGAAAGTTACTTAAACAACTTTTTCAGTTCATACCCAAATGGTCACTAGTACAAAGAAATATACCTTTAAATCAGAACTTTATCTCTAAGGATAATATTTTCTTAATATTAAGTGCTGTCTATATTGAATAGGTATGGACAGAGTGTACAGAAATTTATTATTCCTGAAATTAATGGATTCTACTTAGAGCAACGAGACAACTGGAGGAGAAGGAGAAGAATACAAATAGATAAAAAAGCTAACACCTCTAAGTCAGTAGCCTTCCTATATACAAATGACAAATGGGCTGTGAAAGAATTCAGGACAGTGATACCTTTCACAATAGCCTCAAAAAAATCTTGGAGGTAAATCTAGATAAGCAAGTGAAACACCTCTATAACAAAATTTCAAAGGTAAAAGAAAGAAAGCAAAGATATCACAAGATACACAGATTCCCCATGCACACAGATACGTAGAATTAATATAGTAAAAATAGTCAGCCTACCAAAAGCATTCTACTGTTTCAAAACAATACAGATCAAAATGCCACTACAATTCTTCATAGATCTTTAAAGGAAATTTTTCAGCTTTTATGTTTACAATAAGCAGGCTATAATCTATATAAATACAGAGGTTAGGTATAGAATGATGGACTAGGTGTGAGGAGAAGACCTTCTGTGAAAGAGGCTGTATAATATAGTCATGGATAGATGAATTTGGGAGGAGAATGGAACTGTAGAATAAATGGAGAGACAAAAGAAGAGGAGGGTGAGGGAGAGATTATGGGATGGTCAACTAAAACTAAGGGTGATTTGAGGGGTCATAGAGAAACCTACAAAAATAAAAACTTTATAAAATATATTTCAGATATATATTTATATCTATGTATTTATGTCTTTCTATCTATCATACATATGTATATATGCAAAAATATATATACATGTGCATATATATTATATGTAGATGTATGCATACATATGTATATATGTATGTATATGTACATGAAAGAAATCTAAGTGGACATTCCAAACAACAAGACAGACAACCAACTAGACATCACTCACCAACAACTAAAACTTCTAGTGCCAGAAGTTTGCTACATCTAATTGAGTTGTTAGCCTGCCAAGCCCATGGAAACCCCCAAACAACACAGGCTATTGCTGAGTCTATTGGTTGCTCTCCACAAACTGAAAGTAAGACCCTTTTGATGAAGACAATACCTACATAACACTGAACATGGAGAAATCAAATTGTTGCTTACGTAGGTCCTAAGGTGTAGTGTTCACAGTACTAGAAGTTACTGCACATGGTATCAAAGGAGAAAGACAAACGTCAGCCTTACAAAACCTTCATCCTACTATGGTAACCTGCTTGCATGTAAAATACTGGCATACAATCTATGGAAGCAGTCAACCAGCATCTGTTTGGAATTAAGGCCTCGTCCGTGAGATCCATACTTGACACAGCTAGGAAAGCCAACATCATAAGATTAGATAGGCTATAGACTTGGGGACAAAACAAACACTATAGTTCTGCCAAAGTAATGTAACAATAAAATGACTACCAACAACATTTTTATATATATTTATAGATCAATGTCTTTCTCAGCTATCTTCAGAGAAGCTTTCTCCTGCAGCATATGCAAGCAAATACAGAGACCCACAGCTGGACAATGTGCCGAGATGAGAGGCATTGGAACATTCTGTTCTATTTGGGATTTTTTTTCACCAAACCCCTTGACACAGGCTCAGGGGACTTTGTAGAAAAACAGATGTGGTAAGATTTTAAGTGTCAATAGGGATGGAACACACAAATAAAAGAGTGAGTTACAGACAGAACAGGACTGATGCACTTATGAACTCACAGAGACTATGAGAGTGTGTACAAGTCCTGTACAGGTCTAAGCTAGATGGCATGCCTGCATTGAGAGTAAAACAGGATTCAACTCCCATCCCTAACCTAGAAGCTCTCCCCAATTGACTTCTGTTACAAAAGAAAAACAATTTTTCTCCAATGGAATATCCCTGAAAATACAAAATACACATAAGATCATCCTCTATGCCCAGAATTAGATAACCAACTCAAAATAAAATCAGTGGTATTTTGAGGAGCATTTTGCCTCATATTGATTTGTCTGGACATTTTTTAATTACAGGTATTTGGCATATATGTTATGTTATCACACTGTGTATTTCATGGGATTTCTGTGTGTTAGAGTCTGTGTCTCTATGTCTGTATGTGTTTTCTGTGGTTTTCATTGACCTTTTTTAATTCTGTTTGCTTGTTTGTTATTACCATGATCCACTTTGTCTGTTTTCTAATGAAATAAAACAAGAAAGTGTGTAGATTTGGGTGGGTGAGAAAGACAGGAGGATCTTGAGTTTGAGAGAGGAGAAACCATGATTAAAAATACTGTCTGAGCTATTAAAAACAAGGAAATCAGGGGAATCCCAAGGCTGAACTACACCCTACCACTAAGTAATGGCCATGATTCCCCTTACCTGCCACTACTCACAGGTTCCATCTGTTCTGCATTCAATATGTCCATCCAACAGGCTTCTATAGGGATCACCTAAGACTCACTCTACCAGCCACCATTCAAAAAGTCTTTTTTGGGCTGCACCTAATTAATTCACCAAGATAGGCCTCCTACTTCATTTTCCAGGTTCTATCCAGTGAGTATCCCTGATACTCTCAATCTTTTTACCTTCCCCAACCTGACAGATCTAGAGCAGGCTCCACACTCAGTGTCCCAGTCTAGTAACGACTGCCCTGACCATACTGCAACCAGTCTCTGTGATTCTAACCTGGACCCTCTCTTCCTATACCACAGTTAACTGACCCCTCCTAACTACATGCAATATTTTTCATGCAGTCACAGGCTTGGCTCAGGAGACATATATTGTACATCAGCCCAGTCCTCTCTGTCCTCTTGACTTTATTCCATCAAATCTCTAGGGTTCACTCACCAGTACACTCTCAATTAACTTCAGAAATCAAGAAAGTAAAATAGACGATTGCCAGGATAGAGAGAGTAAGGAAGCAAAGGAGAGCAGAGTAGCCAGATATAGGTGATCTGATAGATAATGGGATAAAGAGCAGATCTTTAATTAGAAAAGGGGAAGATGAATTAGAAAAAAGGGGAGGAGGGTAAAATAATAAGAATATCTGAAAAAGTATAATGAATCAAGTTATTAATAATAAGTGTATAAATATGCACACAGAGTTTAAATAAAATTTTCTCATTTATGATAATGAAATTCTACCCAAGAGTTGGAAGCAACACAAGACAAAAATCAATAATGGTAATGAGAGAACCTCTTTTGAGTTGTTGGTCAAGCCTAAAAGACTCCCAAGACATACTAGTTATGGCCATTGCCCTGGTTTCCCCAAGATATGAAAGGTAAGCTCCTATTGGGGAATATATCATGGACTGCAGAAAAAGGGACAGTGGCAGCCTTAAGTAGAATTGACCTGAAGCTATATCCCTGAAGACTAGCATTCATGGTTCCTTGTGATTGCATGAAAGTTTAAAAAGAAGGAAAACAAGCAGCTATTTTGGCTGTGAACCACAATGATGACTAGAATGGCACAGTAACCTTAAGGTTTAAGTAGCAGCACACGAACCTTTTCAGTAACCAACAACTCTCTAATGAACAATAAGAGGGAAACCAATGCTCATAATGCAAATACAGCTACTTCTCAAGGATAGTAAAGTCATGCATCTTGGAAAAGAACCTACATCCACTACTTTTTTAAACCAGTATAACTTTTAACTTCATTTTAAATACTTCTTTTATACCCACAAAAAAGTACTTTCCTCACCCATCATCAAGAAAATTTCTTGTTGCAATAGAGACCGTTATAGAATGCCACAACTAATCAACCTTCAGAGCTGTGATGAACAGTTACAATGGACATATCTACAAAACATCCCCATAACTAAGAGTCAGGGAGCATTGAAAAATAAGAGGAAAAAATATATATGTAATAGCCAAAAGGTCGGTGTTTTTGTTCTAAGATTGTATCTTTTAGTAACATCAAAAGCTATACTCATAAATATTCACAAACTTGATCCTCCAAACATGAATTGAACAGAGAACTTTAAAATTGTATGTTCTCATTGTTGTAATAGTCTATTGTTTCAGTCCCTATGCAAAGTCTATTTTACAATTTTTTTTCCTACGTCTTCATTAAAGGCATCACAGGTTGCAAAATTACCAAGAATCAGACAGTAGCACTGTAAGAATAGGCACGTGAATAAAATGTGTCATGGCTTAGATAAGCACGGCCCCCATGGGCTCATATGCTTGAACGCTTAGTCATTAGGGAATGGCACCAAATGAGAATGATTAGGAGGTGTGGAGGTTTTGGAGTAGGTGTAACCATGTTAGAGGAAGTATGTTACTGGAGGTGGGCTTTAAGTTTTCAAAAGCCCAAGTCAGGCCCAGTGCCTCCTCCTGCTGTCTAGGAATTCAGATATAGAACCCTCAGCTACTTCTTCAACACCATGTCTGCCTGTGGGTTGCCATGCTCCTCACCTTGATGATAATATAATAAACTTCTGAAACTTTAAGCCAACCCCAATGAAATGCTTTCATTTGTAAGAGTAGCCATGGTCATGGAATCTCCTCATAGCAGTAGAATGTGACTAAAACAAAGTTAGCAAACAACCCTTTTCCTTGTGTTTGTTTTAATTTATTCAAATAAAATTTTTGTGTCAAAATGTTTGTAGGGAGTCTTGTGGAAAGTGGAAAGAAAAAGAATAGGACCTGGAGGGGACAGGAACTCCACAAGAAGACCAACAGTGCCATCTATCCAGAGCCCAGAGGGGCTTGCTGAGACTGAAGCATCAACAAAGGACCATGAAAGAACTGGACCCAGGCCCACTCCAAAAAATGCAGCAGATGGGCAGCTTAGGCCCCTTGTGTATCTTCTAGTAAGGCAAGTGGGGACTGCACTGGACATGGACTCACTTGCCAGCTTTTTGATCACTTCCCCCTCATGTGACCACCTTTCCAGGCCACAGAAGAAGAGGACATGCTAATTCCTGATGCAATTTGATGAGCTGGCATGGATGGGAAAGGGAACTCTCCTTATTTGGAAAAAAAGGGGGTAGGCAGGGAGAGGAGGGAGAAAGGATGGGGCTGCGAGGGGAGAAGGGTTGGGACTGCAACAAGGATGTAAATTAAATAAAAATATAATAAAACAAAACAAAATATATTTTTCATTTTAATAGAAGACAAAACTGGCATTAAAAGATCTGCGCTCAGTGTCAAAGGTGGTCAGTGATTTTCCACATTTGCTCTGAAACTGGAGATAATCTGGCTAAAACATTTCCCTGTGCTCACAGTAAATCCTTACTACATCATCTCTGGAATTTGTTAAATGATGCAGATTCTGAAGGTACAAAGGCTAAAAGTTTTTTTTTTTTCCTTTTCATCTTAAAATTAAGGTGCAAGATGAATTATTTGTATGACTTGAATTTAAAATTGAAAACTTTCCTGGAAGCACACGGTAATCAAAGAAAACTAAATTGGCATACGAAACAATTTTTATCAAAAAAAAAAAATGTTCAACAGCTCTGTATCTTCATCTTTAAAATGGTAAAGAAGTGAGAAGGCTGTTGCTTAAAGAGCTCCTTTGTTCATTCAGAAAACATTGATGTTTATTCTCTGAAGCAAGCCTTGACTGGGATTTAAAGTTAATTGATGAGGGTCAAAATGAAACATAGAGTTGATATTCCCATGGAAGGTATTGTGAGAGACAGTGCATTTTAGAAATAATGTTTATTCCTCCTTTATCCCTGTTTGGGAGACTTCCTGTTGTACAACTCTGAACTGATGCACACAGGGTAGTCAAATTCTACAGCTATGGTAAGTGCTGATTTACAGAAAAATACCTTTTAAAAATAATTACCTGAAGTCACTGTCCTTATCCAGTGATTAAATTTTTATATATCTTCTCTTAAAACTTTTTATTCACCCTTGTTCTTTAGACCTAAAGTAAAATGTCTTTCTAATCTTGACTCCACAGGTACCATTCCACTTGTCAGGTACTGGGGAAAGGCCATGTAAAAGCAGAGACAGCAGACATCTGTCACACACAGGAAGTAGAATTTACTACAGAACAAATTGGAAAAAGCCTTGGTCTTGAACTTATATTATAAATATTACTAAAATATATCTTTACATTATTATTATAATAAAAATAAACATAATTAAATTCATAAATAATATTTTACATAATTGTATATTATACAAAATAATTAAATAGAAAACTATAATATATAAATATAGTTAATTATAAAAATACATAAAATCATTAGAAATATCTAATGATTAAAACATACAGAGGTAGGGCCTAAAGAGATGACTCCAGGCTGAAGAATCCTTCTTATTCTTGCAGATGCTGGGATTTCCCTTCTAAGTCACATTAGGCAGCTTACTACCACCTGCAGTGAAGCTACATACACTCATGTGTGCATCCACAGACACACACACACACATTAAAAACATATTAATAATATAATGTCAAGGAAATTGTTTTCTTATAATTTAAATTTTATTGCAAATAGATTTCTTTCATACAGTGTTATTCTTTTATTATTATTGCTGCTTATTATTTTACAGTTTATTGACTTTGTATCCCACTTGTACCCCTCCTTCACTTCCTCCCCATCCAGCCCTTTCTCCCTCTTCCTTCCCTATCCCTTTCCAATTGTCCACTGATAAGGGAAGTCCTCCTCCTGTACTGTCTTACCCTAGCCTTGATATCAGGCTCCATCAAGACTGCCTGGATCCTCTTCTTCTGTGGGTTGTCTTCGTTGCCTCAGCAGGGAAAAGTGATCAAAAAGCAAGCAACCAAGTTCATGTCAGAGACTATCTCTTCTCCCCTTCATATGTAACTCACACGGAGACTAAGCTGTCTATGGGCTACATCTGAGCAAGGCATCTAGGTTCTCTCTATGCATAGTCTGTAGTTGATGCATCAATCTCTGCAGTCCTCTCACCTCAAGCCCATCTTTTTTTGGCTTAGTTGGTCTCCTTGTGGAGCTCCTGTCCTCCTGGGTCCTTCTATATCCCCCTTCTTCCGTAAGACACTGGTCTCTGTCTAAAGTTTAGCTGTGAGTCTGTGCATCTGCTTTGATCCCCTGTTGGGTGGAGTCTTTAGAGTACATCTGTGGTAGGTTCCCATCCTGTCCTCACTCTTCCACTACTTCCAGTGTCTATCCCATTTCCCCTTATAAGTCAGAATTAAGTATCTTCCCTAATTTTTTCCTTGTTGTTGAGCTTCTTTAGGGCTGTAGATTTTAGTATGGTTTTCCTATATTAAATGATGAATATCCACTTAAAACTGAGTAAATACCCATGTGTGTTTTACTGCTTCTGGGTTACCTCACTCAGAATGATCTTTTCTAGTTCCATCCATTTGCATGCAAATTTCATAATTTCCTTGATTTTAATAGCTGAGTAGTAAAACCAAACACACTAAATTTGTTAGAAGAAAAAGTGAGGAAGAGCCTTGAACTCATTGGCATAGGAGATGATTTCCTTAACAGAACACCAAGAGCTCAGGTTCTAGATCAATAATCAATAAACGGGACCTCATGAAACTGAAAAGCTTCTGTAAAGCCAACGTCAACAAAACAAAATGACAGCCTACAGAGCAGGAAAAGATCTTCACCAACCCTAATATTCAGAATATATAAAGAACTCAAGAAATTAAACATCACCAAACCAAAATACAAAATAAAAATGGTGTACAGAGCTAAACAAAGAATTTTTAAAAGAGGAATGGCAGAGAAACACTTAAAGAAATGATCAACCCCAACCAAGTACCATGCATGGAGATAATCTAGAACCTCTACACAAATGTAGCCCATGGCATTTCAGTGTCCAAGTGGGTTACATAGTAGTGGGAGGAAGGACTGCCCCTGATATGAACCGATTGGCCTGCTCTTTGATCACCTCCCCCTGAGGGGGGAACACCTTTACCAGGACGCAGAAGATGACAGTGTAGCCTCTGCTGATGAGATTTGATAGACTAGGATCAGAAGGAAGGAGAGGAAGACCTCCCCTATCAGTGTACTTGGGGAGGGGCATGCATGAAGAAGGGAGAGGGAGTGTGGGATTGGGAGGAGAGGAGAGAGGGAGCTACAGGTAGGATACAAAGGGAATAAAGTAAAATTAATAAAAAAATTAAAATAAAATATTAAAAAAAGAAATGATCAACTCCTTAGTCATCAAGGAAATGCAAATCAATACTTTACTTTACACTCAACAGAATGGCCAACATCAAAAACTCAAGTGACAACACATGCTGGATAGGATGTGGAGAAATGGGAACCCTCCTCCATTGCTGGTGGGAAGGTAAATTTGTACAACCACTTTGGAAATCAATCTGGTGCTTTCTAAGAAAACTGGTAATAGTGCTACCTCAAGACCCAGTTATACTATTCCTGGGCATATATCTGAAAGATGTTTAACTATACCACAAGGACATTTGCTTAACCATGTTCATAGAAGCTTTATTTGTAATAGCCAGAAACTGGAAACAACTTAGATGTCCCTTAACAGAAGAATGGATAGATAAATATTGACACATTTATACAATGGATCCTTGCACTTCCTAGCTTCCTGTTCCAGCTCCTTTTCCTGATGCCTCTTGAACACCTCCCATGGCTGAATGTCCCACTTCCTCTTCTAACGTCTCCTCCCCTGGCTTACACAAAGTCCAGCCCTATTCTTTTTCCTACTCAGTGACTGGCTGTAAGCTGCTTTATTGGCATATCAGGGGACTTTTGTGGAGCAGTATTTACACATTGAAACAGGAAATTCTCAGAACAAGGATTGCAACCAGATATGGGGCGGGGGACATACATATATTGTTGTGCCTGATTCTCGAGACCACAAAAGACCACCACCAGGAGCTGAGTCCGTTGAAAAACACATGAGGATCTTTTTATTACAAGCTACAGCTTGGGCTCATATAACCTCACTGCTGTCACAGTTGAGAGAAGAGAGCCTTGTGCTCAGGTTACATGGTTGATTTAAAATGTCTGGTCCCTCCCATTGTGCCCAAAGCAGGGGGATTCCTTCCTGGCAAGCATCTATTGGTTGAAACACAAAAGGGGATGTTGCATTTTGAATTGATTGGCTATGGGAAGGCCCCCAAATCATTAATGGTCTGGCTTCCCTTGTTTGGCTGTCCTAGGGGAGAGGGGTGATCTGGGCAGGTTTCCTAGCAACTGTATCTCTAGTGTGCAGAAAAAGAATGTAGTAAGGCTAGTTCTTCCCCCACAGGTGGCTGGACATGTCTCTCCCTGGTTGGCCTTTGTTCAGGCTTATGTTTTAAAATTTTAATTCTTTGGTCTCTAAAAATCTCCTTTGAATTACAATTGCACAATACCCTTATGCCTGTAAGACTTAGTAACTTATGCCTACAAGACTTAGTAGCTTAGACCCCAGAAAAGGAACTGGGGGTTCTGGCTAAGTGAAAATATTGGCTGTAATGCAGAGGAGATCTGGGTGTAGTGGCTGGTGAATATTGATATTTCTACTTGATATTTGAATATTAAATTTAAAATGAAACTGATATGACCATTTTTACTGTTTTTTAATTGTATTTCATTTATTTCATATAGGTGTATATAAATATATATATTTTATATACATACATACACACACACACACACACACACACACACACATAGGTAGCCATGTGGAAATCTGATGACAACCTTTGACAGCTGGGATTCTTCTTCTATCATGTGAGTCCTGAAGATCAAACTCAAGTTGTCAAACTTGAGAGCAGGAAACCATGTTTATTGAATGAATCACTTCAACAGCTCTGATTTGGTTTATACCATTAATTTTCACTCATTTCTACTCGGTAATGAATACTTTCAGAGAAAGTGTTTTTAGGGCTCAAAATTAACATTAATAGCACTTATTTTACATTGACCCAAAATATGGTTATATAACTGTTATATGGCATCTTAATTAATGGTGTATTCATAAACATAAAACATCAAGATGGAGTGGGTACTATGCATGCCAAATATTTAGGGGGTTACTAAAAAACTGACATTGAATAGTAGGCTAAGTGAAATTTAGACTCAGACACACTTGCAGTAGAATCAATTTTCTTGTTAATTATGTAACCCGGGTAAATTGATTAACTGAGTCTAATTTACATCACTGTGAATTAGAACTATTGTTAATTAACTGTGTAGTTGTGGGTTCAATGAGAATATTCCTCATTGCCCCAAGTATTTGAATACTAGATCTCTTTTGGGGACAGTGCTTGGGGAGGCAATAGCACCTCTAGGAGGCCTAGCAATCCTGTCACTGGGTGTCAACTTTAAGAATTTATAGCATAGTGACCCTGCTTCCTGCTCTTCCTATCTGCTTCCTGTATGCTAATGAATTGTGATTTTCCAGCTTCTTGATTCTATTGCCATGCCTCCTCCATCACTGTGTACTACTCTCTCCATAACTGTGAGTCAGAATAAACTCTTTCCTAGTTTTAATTTTGGTCATGATATTTTAAAACACTAACAGCAGTAGTTTTGGAAAATAACTGTTTACTTATAAGTTATTGTCTTGTAGAATCTTCTAGGATGTCAGAGATAAATATGATAAAATTGAATACTTTTAAAACACTTGCATAATTATGTGTTTCACACTAATGAAAAATTATAATTTAAGTTTTGAACCTAAAGAATAGCTGCGATAGTTTTCTTAGTTAGGGTTTTTCTTGGTGTGAAGAGACACCAGTATCATAGCAAGTTTTGTAAAGAAAACCATTTAACTGGGGCTAGTTAGAATCAGAGGTTTAGGCCGTTATCATCATGGTAGGAAACATGGTGTCATGATGGCAGACATGCTGCTAGAGAAGGAGTGAGATTTCTACATCTGGATCTGCAGACAGCAGAAAGCTTGACACAGGGCCTGGCTTGAGCATTTGAAACCTCAAAAGCCACTGCCAATGATACACTTCCTCTATCAACGTCACACCTGCTCCTACAAGGCCACACCTTCTAATAGTGCCTCTCCATATGAGTCAGTGGGGGCAATTTTCTATTTTTTATTTATAAAAAAATTTTTAATAATAGTACTTGATCTTATTTGCAAATAAAAATATTTTCCAGAACATTAAATATTCAACAAGCACGACACATATTTGTTAAAGTATTTCTGAGTGAACAAAATATAAATATCAGTGAAAAGCTTTAACAAAGGTAGATTCCAAAGAAGCTACAAGTATCTAGGAACTGGATAGCAGAAGTGACACTATGATGTTGTCCTTCATGACAGCCTACTGGAATAGAATTTGTTTTTAATTTTTTTTTTATTGATTACACTTTATTCACTTTGTATCCCCGATAAGCCTCTCCCTCCTCCCCTCCCGATCTCACCCACCCCCTTCTTCACACATGCCCCTCCCCAAGTCCACTTACAGGGGAGGTCCTCCTCTCCTTCCTTCTGATCTTAGTCTATTAGATCACATCTGGAGTGGCTGCATTGTCACATTCTGTGGCCTGGTAAGGCTGCTCCCCCCTCAGGGGGAGGTAATTAAAGAGCAGGCCAATCAGATTATGTCAGAGGCAGTCCCTCTTCTCATTACAATGTAACCCATTTGGACACTAAACTGCCATGGGCTACATCTGTGCAGGGGTTCTAAGTTATCTCCATGCATGGTACTTGGTTGGAGTATGAGTCTCTGAGAGGACCCCTGTGTTCATATTTTCTGGTTCTGTTGCTCTCCTTGT
>REGO01000732.1:109037-138300 GCA_010120015.1 Rhombomys opimus | reverse complement strand
CATCCTGTCACTGAATCTGAACATGTTCTTAGGTTAGGACAGGTGAACAGTGAACACCAGAATCACGTCTCTCTCTGCCTTATCAACGTTACATTGGTTCTGGGAATCCAAACTCAAGACTGCATGCTTGTGTAGCCAATGTTTTTTTTTTAATTATTTTTTTCCAAGAACCAACTCCACAGCCCAAGACTGAGAGAATTTTCCTCAAAGGAGACAATATAATATTTTATTTCTCTCATCTAAGTAAGCTGAAGACAACAAGGGAGGATAATTATAGAAACTAGTCCAAGTGCACAAAGTAGGCATTTAGCCTTGTGTAAGCACAATTGGAGTCTTCAGCATATGAGTCACTTTTGTGTCGGACATCTTCCTCTGACCATCTGTAATTCTCATGGTAAAGACTCTCCATGTTGGGGTATGAATTAAGGTTCAGATATAGTATGATGTTAGGCTTGATTGATATCATGAAATTCTACTTTCACCTATACACATTAGTCATTCGTATAACCTTGCCCATTAGATTATATTTCTTCTTAAGTTTCAAAAGAAACCCTTAGAGGAAATGCAGAGAAAATAGGACTACCTTGTTTTGATCTATGTCCAGGAAATCAAACTATGCATTTATCCTTTCTTTGCAAGTTTGCCAAGAAGTTGTGTTGATATAAGTGTCAGAAGTCTTGTTAATGTCATTTGCCTTCACACATATGCTCATTGCAGGATCAACCATCTATCCTCGACACCTTTCATTGAGAACATTATTGTCTCTAGACTGAGTCTTGGCAGACCTCTTTTCCTTCTTTCCTTCTACAGTGTCTATTCCCTACAGCAGCTTCATCTATAACGTCACCAAGCAAGATACATGAGACAATTATCCATATTTTTCACACCCTAGGGATGGGAGCTGCCTACACTTGGCCTACATTTGGAAACAGAAACATAATCATTTTCTGCTATAATGGAATTTTTTTTTCATCAGTTGGCACAGGTCCTTGATATAGAAACAGGAAATTGCTAGGTTAGCATTATTTGAAATTGTTATTTTATTCCAATCTACTAGCTGTCATTTCAATGAAAATTAAAGGATGTGTACATATTATGCAAATAAATACTCAAGGATATAATTAATGCCTTGCACTTCAAATCTTCTTTGAAAAACTGGATTCAGGTAAAACCTACAGTACTGAATTAATGGGCAAAAGTAATACATAGCTACCCCCTTAGGTAGCTTTTATATAATAAGATATCAGAATGTGTCATTTGTTGTGGGCAAGTTGTGAATGTTCAGTCTCGAGACTTTTAACCGTGTGATAAACACTGGCAGTTTTGAAGCATTCAAATGTGAATACATGTATGTTTTTCCTGTGCCGACATGGTTCTGTTTGAATATTCTTGTTATGAGCAGAAAAACAAAGGGCACTGACATTGAAGAAGAGAATGAGCCCCAGAAAACATCCTAATTACTAGATTCTGCCTGTTTAAGGGCAACAGAGGACAGACCTCATTCAAACACCATATTTTGCATGGGTCCTCCTATTTAATCTACTGGGGCTGGAGAGATGGCTCCATGATTAAGAACACTTACTATGGGAAAGAGCCTTGACCTCATTGGCAGAAGAGACAACTTCCTGAACAGAATATGAATAGCACAGGTTCTAGAGAAACTTCTAGAGAGAAACAATCAATAAATGGGACCTCATGAAACTAAAAAGCCTTTGTAAAGTAAAGGACACTGTCATCAGAACAAAAGGACAGCCTACACACTGAGAAAAGTTCCTTACCAACCTTACATCTGACAGAGGGTTAATATCCAGAACATATAAAGAACTCAAGAAGTTAAAAACCAACAAACTAAGTAATCCAATTAAAAACTGGGGTACTGACCTAAACAAAGAATTCTCATCAGAAGAATATAGAATGGCAGAGAAATGCTTAAAGACATGTTCAACATCCTTAGTCATAGGAGAAATGCAAATTAAAACAACCCTGAGAGTCCACACACACCCATCAGAATGGCCAAGATCAAAAACTCAAGATATGACATATGCTGGAGAGGTTGTGGAGAAAGGAGAACCCTCCTCCATTTTTGGTGGGAATGTAAACTTGCACAACCATTTTGGAAATTTAGCGCTTTCTCAGAAAATTATTAGTGCTCCTTCAAGATCCAGCTATACCACTCCTGGGCATATATCAGAAAGATGTTAAGCTATAAAGAAAGGACATTTCTTCAACTATATTCATAACAGCTTTATTGATAATAGCCAGAATCTAGAAACAGCCTAGATATTCCTCAACTGAAAAATGGATATAGATTGTGGTACATTTACACAGTGGAATACTACTCAGCAATTAAAAGCAAGGAAATTATGAAATTTACAGATAGAATGGGAGGAGGTTCTACCTTATCTGTGGACTGGGGAAGGGGCATAGGAGAAGAAGGAGGTGCATGGGATTGGGAGGAGATGAGGGAGAAGGCTACAGATGGGATAAAAAGTGAATAAATTGTAATTAATTAATTAGTTAATGAATTAATTTTTAAAAGAACACTTAACTACTGCTTTTCCATATATCCTGGGGTTTGTATGCAGTATCCACACTGGATGATTTAAAATGCTGGAACCTCTAATCCTAAGGAATCTGCCCCCTTTAAAGCATATATATTATATATATATGGAATATATATATATTATATATATGGAATATATTTTTATATATGGAATATATATTTTTATATATGAAATATATATGGAATATATATTTATCTGTATATATATATGGAATATATTTTTATATATGGAATATATATTTTTATATATGAAATATATATGAAATATATATGGAATATATATAAATATATATATGCTAAATTTTTATATTTTTATTTTACATGCATGTGTGAGTACAGGCATATATATGTAAAGCATATATATATATATATATATATAGTCTAAATGTTCCTTTAAAGCATATATATGGAATATATATTTATCTGTATATATATATGGAATATATATTTATCTGTATAAATATATATATGGAATATATATACATACATACATATGTATACATACATATATATACATATATATGCTTTAAAGGAACATTTAGACACTATATATATATGCTTTACATATATATGCATGTACTCACACATGCATGTAAAATAAAAAAAATAATTTAACTAAGTATTTATACAGAAGATGAAATGTTGAATTTATGCTTTCACCAGAAAAGTTTGAATATAATGGGTGTTGTTGTTTCTATAAAAGTTCGAATGTTCAAATGTTAAAATTTTAAGGGTGTAAATGTAAATTGGTTAGTGCAAGTGTCTATTAGTTTCAGCAGGGGAATAGAACCAACAGAAGGAATACACATTAGTTTCAGGATATCGTTTTAAAACAAATTGTCTTTGCAGTCCAGCAATGGCTGACTCATATCAGAGAGGTGTAAAAGCCAGCAGTTGCTGAATTTGCAAGGCTGGTTGTCTCTGGAGTCCTAATTTGATGCAGAAGGCCACAGAAAGTCCTGGAAGCTTTTGGTGTTCAGTTTATGTTGGCAGCCTGAAGAAATTGATCCAAATGTCAAAAGGAATGCAGCAATGGTAGCAAGACAATAGATAAACTTAACAGCAATAGTAAATCTATTCTAGAAAAAAAAACCCACAAAATTTGCTTCTTCCATTTGTTATTTTCTAGGTTGACAACATAGTATGCCATCCAAATTTACAGTAAGTCTTCTCATTTCAAGTAATCTGCTTACAAAAAGCTCTAGTTGATTTTAGAACCAGTCAAGTTGACATCAATGATTAAAATAATCATTATATTACTTGCGCTTGAACATCTATCCAACCATCCATCCATGTGATCATACATGTGCATGCACATACAAGCACACACAGAGAAAAACAGACAGAGTGAGAAGGGGAAAGAGAGAGAGAGAGATCACTAGCACCAAGAACATAAAAACCCACAACTTTTATCTCAAAAGGTTAAGAGTGAATCTTTATTCTTACATCAATATGACTTACAACCACTTATCAACATAGGTGTTTTGGAGATAACCCAAAGTTCCATGTGCTATGTTATCTATTTTGTGAAATATTTTTACAGTAGTATATGGATCCAGGGAACTATGTGACCCATGGGTGCCAGTCGGGTGCAAGAAAGGGGTCAAGAAATGTCTAAACCCAGAAATCCCATCCTGAGATCTGCAGGAGTAGGACTGCTCTCTTCCTTCCCTGGCCTGCATGCTCTGATGCTTGTAACTCTGTGCTTCAACTCTTGCCCTCCTGAGGAGGTCATTTAGCCATATAGCCAAGGCAAAATTCCTTTCCATTATAAGGCAATGTCCAGCAGCACCTGGAATTCTCCCTTATGTAAATAAGGCATCCTCAGCACCCTGGGCCAGGCTAATACTATACACTCACCCCAATTGCCCTACTCACTCCCAGAGGTTTAAATAGCCATTGTTCCCCCTAAATAAATGAGTTGTCTCACTGAAGCTGTCTCCTTGAGGTTTGATTCTCAGTCATTCACAGTCAACCAACATCCTTTATTGCACCGACCCACCCACTTCCATTCTTCACTCCAGCTTGATGTGTAACAAGCCTGGATATCCTGAGGGGCGAGCAGAAAAGAGGAAACAGTGAGAAAAGAAAGTCATGAATCAATATATTTTTCAAATATATTGGTGTGCACATTAAATACATGGATTAGGGCCAAGTGGACAAACTTCTAAAATGGAAGGGTGAACCTGAGAGAAATAAGAAGCAATTGTGACTGTATAGTACAAAATTTCCAAAGAATAAAAAGTAATATTAGAAAAAAAACAGATAAATAAAAAGTAATGACCTACATACATTTAATTCCTGGAAAGCAATATTTGTGTACAAATATTTTACTTAAGGAAAAAAATATCCATGGAGGAAAATCAAGGACCTGGGTGGAGAAACAGGAACTGAATAGGCAGGATGAATAAATAGTATTGCTATTGCTTACTCTATTGTACATAGGTTCTTTTTAAAGTTTTTAAAAAGATATGTCTTATATTTTACACATTGGACAAAGAGGAAGGCACATTAGTCTTAAATGTCCAACACCTTTTTGCTAAGTGATGTTCTTTGGGCAGAAAATTCCTTTCCAACAAGTCGTGCTGATAGAGCAGGAGGTGAGAGCTGGGCGCTGCCTCCCACAAGGCCAGGCTTTAGCTGCTGCTCTTTGAGGCTGGCTACAGCTTGAGTAGAAAGGGCTACTGCAGACCTGCAGGGATAAAAGAAACTCCACACAAGCCTGGGGTAGTGCATCAGGGTCTGCTGATTTGGGATGCAGGGTTACCTCATCTCACAATGGATTGTTTCTTTATATACGAGGCCATTTCCAAAGATATATATTTTTTTTCTAAATGAGAGAGTAGGGATTCATATATGAAAGAATTTATTTGTGTCAATATAAAAACAAAACACTATAAAAGTCTGTTAAAGAAAATACACACACACATACATACATATATATACATATATATTGAATTCAATATATTTATATATACATATATATTGAAGAGGTGGTGATTGTTATGCCTAGATCACAAGACGTCCAGGAGACCACCAGGAACATGAGTCCATTGCAAACACACAAGGCTCTTTATTCAAGGTCCAGCTCAGGCAGTCAATTGTCCCTGATACAATTTAGAACGAGTGGCCTTGTGCTCAGGGTAGGTCAGTAATTTAAATATCACCCCTTCCTAGCTCCTCACTTTTTAATAAAACAAAAAAGGGACAATGTTTGGATCCGTAAGCAGGCAACTCTACGGCCAGTCCCAAGGAACCTGACAAACCAGATATCAGGCATCTGGGAAGCCACCAATGGACCACCCATGAACCACCTGTGCATGCTCTGGGTCACCTTATAAGAGAACTCACACCACTTCCAATCTCTCTCTCTCCTCTCCCCTGCCTGCAGAGAGATGGCCTCTGTAACCCCTTCCCCATTACCATAATAAACTTCCCACGTGGGGAAAAAAAAAAGTCCCAGTCCCTGCCAGGACACCCAAAGCAGGGGAATTTTTAACCTTTCAAGCATCTACTGGTTGAAACACAAAAGATTGGCTATAGGAAGGCCCCCAAACCATTAATGGTCTGGCTTGTTTGGCTGCCCGAGGAGAGTGGGGTGATCTGGGCTGGTTTCATAGCAACTGTATCTCTGGTGGGCAGGAAAAGAATGCAGTAAAGCTGGTTTCTTCCCACATGAGTCTGGACATGTCTCCACCTGGTTGGCTTATGTTCAGGTTGTGCTTTAAACTTTAAAACAATCACTCAAGATACTATTTTTTAATTCTTTGGTCTCTCAGTGATAATGAGTTAATGAGGAGACACATTTTTCTGCATTGTTATGCCGAGTTCCTGAGATCTCCAAAGACCAACAGGAATCAACTCAGCTGCAAAACACTTGAGCCCAGGTTTCAGCACCTCCCTGGTTGAAGAGGCAGAGTGCGGGCTCACAGTACAGGGGAATAAGGTTTTTAAAGGTCAAAATCACAAGTGGCAGGTTACATACGTTACATAATTGGGTTAGGGAAATTGACTTTTGAAATAATTGGTTTATTTTAGGCACCAAGATCATAAATGGTTCTGGCCTGGCCATCTAGGCTGGTTTCCTAGTAACTGTATCTCTAGCAGGCAGGAAAAGAATGCAGTTAACCTGGTTCCTCCCTGCAGGTAGCTGAACATGCTTTCACCTGGCTGGCCTTCACTCAGGCCTGTGCTACAAACCACAAACTAATACCCCCCCCTCACCAAAAACAACAACAACAACAACAACAACAAAAACCTATTTCCAATTATTTGGTCTCTCATCATGAGGACCCAAGATATTTGATTAATTTAACTAACGTATTATGAATGATTTTACAGTTATAGTCAATATTAAATGCTAGAAATGTCATGTTTTATTTTAACACGTATAGCGAAGAAAATTACAAATACAATTGATGTGTAAACTATAATTATATTGTATAAGAACTGAAGAGTTATTTGAATGAAGGTACTTGAATTAAAAGTAGAAGAGGAAATCCAATATATTACACTGTAAAACCAATAGCTTCCTTTAAAGCATCACACTAGGCTTCTAGAATCATATAAATAAAATGTCATTGAGAGCTGATAGTAAAATGTTGTCTTAGAAATGTTTCGTGTTAATAATATAGACAAATAAGTACCAAGGTCAAGTGGTGTTGTAGCTCCACATATTAGGAGGAAGCTACGGGAATGAAACCGTGCTATAGCCATGTAAAGTTAGCAAAATACTTTCCACTGCAAATGAAGGAACATTTACACACAATTAGCCTGTGTCTAACATGTGTACCACAAAATGGTTGTCATAGGAAGAAAGATATTTTTGTTTTTAAAATCATTGCTTAGATATTCTAACACAGGAATCAAACACTGTGAATCATGTTGGAAACTCATGGTTATGTGTGGAAGTGTGTTCTGATGATACTGATTCAGAAACAGGAAGTTTTAAGTAATAATTCAGATTTCTTTTCTTTTTCTTTTTAAATTTCAGTTTATTTACTTAACATCCAAAGGGTGCTCCTCCTTCCTCTTCTCCCAGGCACAACCCCCACCCTGCTTACCCTCTTTCTTCCCTTACCTTCTTTCTTTGCTTCCAGCAAAAGGGGAGCCCCTTCCCCCCCATATCAAACATCCCCAGCACATCAAGTCAGATCAGGACAGAGTATATCCTCATCCCTTGAGGCGATGTAAGGGAGCCCTACCACGGGGAAGTGGTCCAAAAAACTACCTCACCTGTCCACTAGTCATGGACCCCATATGTAAACCAAGCCACCCATCAGCTGCATTGTGCAGGGGGGCTCCAGATCATGCCTGCTCCTTAGCTGATTCTCAGTCTCTGTAAGCCCCCATGAGACTAGGTTAGTTATCTCTCTTGGTCTCCTTGTGAGGTCCTGTTCCCTCCAGGTACTTTCTTCTTTCTCACAACACTTCCACAGGACCCCTGGAGTCAGATTTCTTTTCAATAAAGTAATTTAATTTACTTTTTCTTCGCAAAGAAAGTTTTGTAACACAATGAAAACTGAGCCAGGCAGTGGTGGTGTAAGCCTTTAACCCATCACTTGGGGACCAGGGCAGGTGGATCTTTGAGTTTAAGGACTGTCTGGCCTGCAGAGTGTGTTCCAGGATAAGTAAGACTACACAGAGAAACCCTGTCTCAAAAAGCCAAAACAAAACAAAGAAAAAAAAAAACCAATACAAACCAACCAACCAAACAAACAAAAATCACTGCACTCACTGATGTAATAAACTGCATGAATTATATAGACTTCAGTATGTCAAATGTAGAATGTAGTATAGGCTAATTTAAATTCTAATTTTAAAGAAAATTATTTTAAACAGTAATAAGTATGCTGTAAGCATGGTGTTTACTAAGGAACATTTCTATCCATTACTATTTGAATTGTTCAACAAATTTATCATTACTATAAGAAAATTGTTTCATCCTAGCTACGTACATGACTAAACCTTTAACATGCATACTTTCTTATTTCTAACTTTCATTATGAAAACATTTAAAAATATAGTAGAATATTATACACACATGCATACTTGCATGGACACATACACATAATATATATGTGAGATATATATATATACATATATATAGATATAGATATCTGAATAGGAATATGTATTGCCATGGTAAATGACATCAAAGAGACAAATAAAAGTGAAAGTTTGGAATAACAGTCTATATAGCCTCATGGCATTCTCTGTAATTTAAAACTATAATCATCTTAGTAATGATATTTAAAAATATACATCTTGACAATCAAAACTTCTGTTCAACTGATAGAATGACTTGAATTTTATGTTTCACCGAAAATATTCAAATTAGAAAAATCACGAATGAGTTGTTCAAATCTGTCAGAGATGAGTATAAACTACTTCAGTACAGGATAAATTGTTGGTATTGGATACTTATGAGTACTTGAAGTTAAATTATGAAAATGTTGCTTCTATGGATTCTGCTTGGTGAAGTAAATTTCAATTAATGAAATTGCTTTAAAGTATTTTATTCCGAGTCCTATCACTACACCCCTTTTCCTCTGTTTCTCTACTATAAGCATTATTAAAATAAACATCAGCTGCTAATAAGGTGTACATTGATCCCTATAAGCAGTGTTTACTGATATGTGAACTGAGGCCAAAAAGAGTGTGCTGACTTCATCCATTTCCCTCTTTTCTTTTAGTTGATTTGACTACTTAAGGAATCTGTATGTATTTAAGACTCTTGTATATGCTAGTGGCTTCCCATTCAATACACAAATATCATATGATAAACACGGAATAAAACCTAAATGTGCACCTTCTGAATAGAGGATTTGAGAATCTAAAGTGGGTTCCTGAAATCAGTTTTCCTTATGTAGAACTATTAACCTGTTATTTTCACTGTTGCTTTTGTGAATACATGTATGTTGGTGTGCATATATGTGTGTATATATTCAAGAATGTATCTACTTATGTGATTTAAAGCCTGAAGCAGATGACAGGGTCTTCGTAATTGTTCACTACTTTAATGATTGAGGCAGGGTCTCTTCCTAAATCCAGACATTGCCATCATGGATATTCTAGTTAGGCTGCTCATTCCAGGGACTCTTTGTCTTTACATTCCCAGTGTTACTATGCCTGCCCAGATTTTCTGTGGGTTTGTGAGAATTCATTTCCTCTATTTGAAAGAACTATATTTCATCTTGGAAAAAATAAAAAGTCCTTAGATGAAGTACTATAGAAGTTTTCCCCAAATTTTATAATGATGAAAATAACAGTTGTTATGAGGAATGTGAATGTTCGCTTCAAACACATTTACGTGTAGGTATACTGGATGATTGCAGGCTTTTTTCATTCAGATTCCACAGACACTTCAGCATTTTATGAGTGAATATTTTCCTCCACCAATACTGCCATTAGCTTGCTCCTGATACATTCATCAATATATAATACTTAGATTAAATATATATGATAGACTCAACTTCTAACATACTCATTATTTCTAACAAATCTTTGAGTACATTTTCAGTCTCTTTAGATGTTATAGAATTGTATCAAAATGCAAATGAAATTATCAAAGGTTGTACTAGTAAAGTATATAAAGTATGTACTATGAAATATAATGGAAAGTACTAAAATTTATGTAAATGTAACAAAGAATTTTAAAATAATATAAAACAGACATACACATTTATGGATAAGTATTCAAAATACTTAAAAAATTTCAAGAACTCTTTTTTTAATTAAATTTTTATTATTTTTTTTTATTAATTACAGTTTATTTACTTTGTATCCCAGCTGTAACCCCCTCCCTCATTTCCTCCCTGCCCCTCTCTGAGTTCACTGATAGGAGAGGTCCTCCTCCCCTTCCATCTGATCCTAGCTAATCAGGTCTCTTCAAGACTGGCTACAATGTCATCCTCTGGGGTCTGGCAAGGCTGCTCCTCCCTTTAGTGTGTGTGTTTGGGGGGGGGAGGAGATCAAAGAGCCAGCCATTGAGTTCATGTCAGAGACAGTCCCTGTTCCTCTAACTAGGGAGCCCACTTGGATACTGAGTTACCATGGGCTACATCTGAGCAGGGGTTCTAGGTTATATCCCTACATGGTCCTTGGTTGGAAAAACAGTCTAACAAAAACCCTCTGCACCCTGATATATTTGATCCTTGTGGAGCTCCTCTCTTCTCCAGGTCATATTAACTCCCCCTTCTTTCATATGATCCCGTGCACTCTGCCCCAGGTTTGGTTATGAGTCACAGCATCTGTTTTGCATTATTTCTATTGAATTGATTACAGTATAAAAATAAAAGAATTTTTGTGGAATTAGATGCATTGATTCAAAACTGAATTTGTAAGAGCAAAGGGATTAAAATAGTCCCTTCATCAAATTAAAATTTTGAAAAAAAATGTGTTTGGGTGTGTGTATGTGCAGTAATAAGGACTGAAGAACAAAATACAGAGCTCAGAAAAGGAGTGTTGCACATAAAGAAGTATAATTTTTTGTAATTTTAATTTTTTATATTAATCAC
This sequence comes from Rhombomys opimus, assembly GCA_010120015.1. Lineage (NCBI taxonomy): Eukaryota > Metazoa > Chordata > Mammalia > Rodentia > Muridae > Rhombomys > Rhombomys opimus. The sequence goes on along the minus strand of REGO01000732.1, from coordinate 127,218 downwards.
AGGTTAATTACTTTGTGTCCCAGCCATAGCCCCCTTCTTCATTCCCTCCCAATCCCACCTTCCCTCCCAGATCTCCTTCCTGCTCCTTTCCAAGTCCACTGACAGGGGAGATTCTCCTCCCCTTCCATCCGACCCTAGCTTATCAGGTCTCTTCAGGACTGGCTTCAATGTCCTCCTCTGTGGCCTAACAGGATTGCTCCTCCCTTGTGAAGCTCCTGTCTTCTTCATGTCATACTAATTCCCCGTTCTTTCATATGATTCCCTACACTCTGCCCAAGGTTTGGTTATGAGTCTCAGCATCTGCTTTGATACACTGCTAGGTAGAGTCTTTCAGAGGACCTCTGCAGTAGGCTTCTGTCCTGTTACTTGTTTTCTCCTACTTCCAATGTCCATCCCATTTGTCTTTCTAAGTGAAGATTGATGATCTTACCCTGGGTCCTCTTTCTTGTTTATCTTCTTTAGGTGTACAAATTTTAGTATGTTTATCCTATTTTATAGGTCTAGTATCCACTTATAAATGAGTATATGCCATGTGTGTCTTTCTGCTCCTGGGATACCTCATTCAGAATGATCTTTTCTAGATTCCAACATTTGCCAAAAAATTTCATGATTTCCTTGTTTTTAGTTTCTGAGTAGTATTCATTGTGTAAAAGTACCACAATTTCTCTATCCATTCCTCCCTTGATGGACATCTGGGTTTTTTCCAGGTACTGGCCATTACAAATAAAGCTGCTACAAACATAGTTGAGCAAACCTCCTTGTTGTGTACTTGAGCATCTTTTAGATATATGCCTAGGAGTGGTATAGCTGGATCTTGAGGAAGCCGTATTCCTGTCTGAGAAAGTGCCAGATGGATTTCCAGAGTGGTTGTACAAGCTTACATTCCCACCAGCAATTGAGGAAGGAGAGTTCCCCTTTCTCCATAACCTCTCCAGCATGTCTTGTCACTTGAGTTTTTGATCTTAGCCATTCTGATGGATGTAAGGTGAAATCTTAGGGTCATTTTGATTCGCATTTTCCTGATGACTAAGGATGTTGAGCATTTTTTTAAGTGTTTTTTAGCCATTCAATATTCCTCTATTGATAATTTTCTGTTTAGCTCTATACCCCATTTTATAATTTGGTTGCTTGATTTATTGCTTTTTAACTTCCATAGTTTTTTATGTATTCTTGATATCAGCCCTCTGTCAGATATAGGGTTGGTGAAGATCCTTTCCTAGTCTGTAGACTGCAGTTTTGTTCTGATGACAGTGTCTTTTGCTTTACAGAAGCTTTTCAGTTTCATCAGGTCCCATTTTTTGATTGTTGCTCTTAGAGCCTGTGCTGCTGGTGTTCTGTTCAGGAAGCTCTCTCCTGTGACAATGAGTTCTGGGCTCTTCTCCACTTTTTCTTCTAACCGAATTAGTGTATCTGGTTTTATGTTGAGGTCTTTGATCCACTTGGACTTTAGTTTTATGCGGGGTGATAAACATGAATGTATTTTCATTTTTCTGCATGTAGACATCCTGTTGGACCAGCATCATTTGTTGAAGATGCTGTATTTTTTTTTTCCATAGAATGGTTTTGATTTCTTTGTCAAAAATCAAGTATTCATAGGTGTGTGGGTTTATTTCTGGGTCTTCAATTCAGTTCCATTGAGCCACCTTTTTGCTAAAGAAGTATTATTTAAAGATAAAGAAATAATCTCAATCTTCAAAGAATACATGAAGAACAGTGAAATCATAACTCACCTGTTGGTCTGAAAGCACCCTGATAAATGCTGCTTTATGTGATTTCATCATAAAAAAATCAGTGAACAAAAAGAAAACAAAACAAAACAACAACAACAAAAAAATCAGTGAACATTTCATTTGTGAAAATCAGAGGATACTTGAAAAAAACTAAAATAGCTACAGTTTTGCTAGGGTACAGTATTTTATGTGTTATTCTACATTGAACAAACAGTTTCTCTAATATAAATGATTCATCTCACAGGAAACTTTAGTGTCTATAACAATGTATGTATTTATTCTTTGATAATTTAACAAATTAATTCAAGGAGTTTTGATACACTGTTCCCACTACTCCTCACTAACCCCCTCTGGATCCCATGTCCCATGTATTCTATTGACCTTCATGGCTTCTTTCTCTTTTTTTTCTTAGTTACCAATGAATCCATTACTGGTACCCAGATAAAAATGGATGTGGGGCGAAACACTGGAGCACGGACACACCAATATTAGCCACAGACTCAAAAAAATGATTACCATTTCTTCCCAGCAACCACCAACTTAAACTAGCTCCTTAGTTATGCTTGGGATTCAAGCCTCAGCTCCATTCATTCTGGAACCTTGATGCCCCAAACTTGTTCAAGTTTGTGGGTATGCACAGTTTCTTTGAGTTCATGAGATCAGTTGGCATATGTCTAGAAGATTACAACATTTCACCGTATTCTTCCACATCATTCAGCTCTTAAAGTGGTCATGTGTTCTGCTGGAAAATTCCTCTCAATTACTTCTATTATTTTGCAATTGCATAAGTTTAAGAAGAAATGCTGTGGAAAGTTAATCTTCATACTTGACCAAATGAGTTGATTGATGGTAAGGTTAAATTAAATTGTGTAACCCAGTTTTCTAAGCTGTAAAAACCTATAAGTGAATATTATATATGAGTATGTATATTTTCCCACCTAACAGTATTATGATATTTATTCTTTTAGTCTTAGATCACAGTTTTTATCATAACATGTTCTTGGGATAATTACAGTACTTAATGCATATGTAGTTGTAACTAGAAAATACATTCGACTATTCAATCTTTGAATCTTCATAGCCACTTAAAAATTATGATTTTATCAATGTTCCAGATGAGTAGTTAAGACAAAAGAAAACTATTTTGGGGAAGATTACACAGCCCCTTCAAGGAAAAACTATTATGCTCCTAAATTCAATACATTTCATTACCTATGACATATATTAAGTGTCCCAACCATACTTTTAATACATTTGCTTTCCCCCAGCAGTGCTTAAGATTATTTTGATTCAGAAACTATATATTGTCTCTTTCTAGAGAACTCACTTCAGTTATTTATTTATTTATTTATTTTGTAGCAGGAAAAGGTCTATTGCCTGGCTGAAGATCAATGTACCCAACAATTTCATAAGCAATTTTAAAGTTGCTCTCCTGATTTTATCCGTTCTATCCACAGTCATAGATGCATGCTGTTCTCCAAATTCTTACACATTTCTAGGACAATCTAGTTCAAATCAGGAGGCTCTTTGTCTTTTCTCTATGTCTATCTTATAGTTCAGCTTTTTCTGGTCTTCTAAATTTGTTACCTCTATCCATCTGTTTTTCCTATATTTTCCACATCACTTGGTCTGTCCTTATATCAGATTTCTCTTAAAAATTTGCTTGAATTTTTATGTGAGAATTATAGAGCATTGTGAAGTGGATATGTTTATTTTCTCATTTGTACTAAGAACCTACATCTTAAACAAAATTAATACAAAATATTTTACTCTTCCCCTGTTTTTAGTTCTGTAAATTTGTAGTTGAGAATATATATATATATATATATATCAGAGTAATCATAACCTGTTCTATACTAATTTTAAATATTCTCTGTGTGTTTGTGTGTGTGTGTGTGTGTGTTTCTCTTTATGCATGTGTCATAGCACAGGTATGGAAGTCAAGCAATAGATTCTGGGAGTCAGTTCTCTTCTTCCATAATGTGGGTCTTGGATCTCATGTCATTATCCTTTTCACAATTTTTTTTTATCCACTGAATTATCATGTGGGCCTGTGTGTCCCTTTTTATTAACTGACATATTTAATTACAATTGTTTGAGAAAATAATATATAATCAAGATGGTAATCATAGGGATTGGACACTAAAGTGAATCTTCATCATCTGGCTTTTCATTTCACTGGGCATATATATCTTAAAACAAAGTTAAATCAACATGAAAGATGTATAATTATTTTTAGTTCATTCAGTAAATCAAAAGTAAGACGTTCTAAGAAGAACACTGATATAATATCTTGGCCTTCTTAACATTCCCTTCTCTTTAGGCTCATTCTTTCTCAATACTCCTGGCTCTCCTGCTATGAGACTAACTCAATTTAGGAGCCAAACTGACAGCAACTGTGACTGTTTTCAACAGCTCTCCCTGTTATTCTCCTGAGACATCACTCATATCAAGCAATGTTAGCTTCTGAGAGGGTATTTTTCTGAAACTTCTTAAACTCCTTCTCTAGACTGGTTTAAAAAAAACAAAGAAATATATATTTTTTAATTCTAACAAACATCATAGCAATTGGTATTGACCATTATTCCAGGTGATCTGGAAGGATGAATATAAATAACTAGTTTCCCAACTGCTGTGTTAATTGTAAGAGATGGAAAGGGTAGGCCTTTTCAATCCTGTTGGTGTTTGTGATAGAGTAACCTCTCTCTCCAAATCTATTTTAATTAAATTCATTCTCTTTTGCTGTCTGGATTTGTGGCAATAGCATAAATGTGTGTTGTCAGTTGAGACTTCACGTTTGCCATTAGGAGAAGTCACCTCTGAGATCACCTTCTTATGATCCAAGAAGATTCCATGGCTCCAGGTTTCTACACCATCCTCCAAATGTCCCCTGACTCCAGTCATCTCTTCCCACACTCTCTCCCCCTACCTCCCTGACCCCACAACTTGATCCCCTGTTCTTGTTCCCACCCACTCCCAATGCGCCTGTAGAATCTATTCTACTTTCCCCTCCTAGAGAGATCGATGTGTTCCCCCACACCTCTTTACCTAACCTGTCTTGGAAATGGGCTGCATGCAATTGAGTGGTTGGCTTGGGGGAGGGAAGGTCCCATGGAAATATTCAAACAACCCAGGATGCTGCTAAGACAATGGATTGTTCTTCACAAACTGACAGCAGAACTCCATCGCCTAGTACTACACCCATAAAACTCTCTGAACATGGAGAGCTTGAGCTGGTACATACATAGAACCTTCATCCCTATGTTCTAGCATCTTTGGTGCAGGAAGGTATTCTACAGGCTCTTGAAAGGTTAACACAGACACAACTGTCTTTGCTAGGGTTTCTATTACAGTGAAAATACACCATGACCCGGGTGTGTGGGGGAAACATCACCGCCACCACCACCACCACCACCAACAACAACAAAAACATTTAATTGGGTCTGCCTTACAGTTTCAGAAGTGTAATCCATTATCATCGGGTGGGATACTTGGTGACATGCAGGCTGACACCGTGCTAGAAAAGCAGCTGAGAATTCTATATCTTGATTCACAGACAGCAAAAGTAAAGGTGACACTGGGCCTAGCTTGAGCATCTCAGATCTTAAAACCTGCCCCTACAATGAAAACAATTATTTAAAAAAGGCCATAGTTACTTTAACAAGGCCACACTTCTTAATAGTGCCATTCTCTATTGTCCAAACATTCAAACACATGAGTCTATGGGGGTCATTCTTATTCAAACCACCAACCAAGGCACAAAACCATTGAACTGCAATTTGTCCTGCCTGCAAATTATGCAAGAACAATGGTAGTAGAAAGCTTTTGAGAGTAATCAACTAATGTCTGCTTTGACATAATGCCTACTTTGGAAAGAATCCATATCCAAATACTCTTTGGGTAACGAAGAACCAGAGACTAGATACCCCAGAGATCTAGAGTAAACCCTCAAATCTTATCAATAAAAATTACTCTTAATTATATTCTGCTTTACTTGAAGAACAGTGACATATCCAGTCATTAACCAACAGGCATTTTCTGAAAGCACATGGGAACATATCCAGATACTTAAAGCCAGATATTATGTATAGAAAGAGTCTAAATGGGAAATTTCCATCAAATCCCTCTTCTCAGAGTTCAGGGAATCCTGCAAAAGAGGAAGTGAAAAGATTTTTGAAAGCCAGAGAAGATAGAAAACAGCCAGAGAACAGGGCCCTTTAAATCAACTAAGGTAACTAAAGCTCAGGAAGACTGGAGCAGCAAGCACAGGGCCTACATTTGTCTGCACCAAGTCCTCTATACGTATAGTAGAGCTGCTGGTATGATATATTTATAGAACTTATGATTGTGAGGATGAGTGGGTTCCTAATCCTTGTGCCTGATCTTGGAACTCTTTTTCCACTGTTGGGTTGTCATAGCCAACTCTTATATGATAGTTTTTGATCATCTTATATTTTGTCACGTTCGGCTATTATCTCTTAGAAGCCTGTTCTTTTCTAATGAGAGACAGAAAGGAAGTGGGCCCAGAGGGGAGAGGAGATGAAGAGGACCTGGGAAGAGTAGAGGAAGGGAACAAGTATAATTAAGATATATTGTATAAGAAAAAATATTTTTAATAAAATGAAAAAAACATAAAGAAAAATGTGTCTTCATAGAAACTGACCTGATTCTTCACTGGAAGTGTAGGGTCAGAAGAGCAGGGATTGCTGTGTTTCAGTATTTCATTTGAGTGGAAGAGCATTCTAGTGAGTAGAACGTTCTCTATTTTTAAAGCTGTGTCTTGCTGGCTAATATCTTTGTTAGAACAGGAAAGTTCATTTAAGGAGATATTTGGTCAGACACTTAACAAGAGAGGAAGGGTGTGGAGTGTTGATAATTTTGCAAAGAACAACAAATGTTAAGCATCTTGTGTTCATTGAATCAGGCAATCTATAAGAAGTACAAAATAGTCCTTATGGAACCAAGGATAGTGTAAAGCCAGCACTTTCAGAGACAGAAATACCTCAGTGCCAGCAGGGGCTTGTGTTCTTTACAGATCAGAGGAAAAAGTAAAAAGTTTCCTTGTTGAAAAATGTCAGTTCACCATTAAATTTGCATCTTTATTTATAGTCTGTTATTAACACTGGTTTATATGAGTAGTCTTATTTGATTTTCACTACAATCCTAACTTGTTACCCTTAAAGTCTCCATAGCATAGCTGGAAAAGTCATAATAAATTTACAAGGATTGCTTATCATTAAAAATGAAGACTTCTCATTTGTATTTGAAATAAAACTGCCATCATCTTACCATAAGCATAAGTTCTCTATGAGCAAACCTACAGATCTGTAGATTATCCCACCTCTGAGGCAAAGACATGGAGTGGGATGATGTACTGGAGGCATGATTGGAAATGACTGAATAAGATACAGGAAATAAAAATAGAACATTTATGCTCATGCAAGCTTGCTAGCTATACTCTTGAATCACTTAATAAAAGAGCTCTTGCAGTTATGATTCAAGGTAGATTGTAACAGTTAAGGAAAACAGACAGAAGAAGATTGAAGGAACCACTAAAGACCAAAATAATACGTATTTTATTTAGACTAGTGAAATATATTTCTCAGTCTCACATATTGATAAATTTAAAAAGTGATATGTGGAAAATTTAGGATGATGTCCAAAAAATTATAAGAAACCATGCTGATCAGAATTCATTTGGCTAAAACCAGGAAAAATGTTCAAGGAAAACAAGAAACAAACAGCCTCACCTTAGAAACTCCATTGTTGATACACATGAAATTCAGAATTAAAACACTAGAAAGAAGAAAGTAAAACACACTGATTAACAACTAAAGTAAAATACTTAATGAACAAGGGATGTAGGAAGAACAGGTCTACATGTCTTAGATTAATGTTGACTGTGAGTTAAATATTGAACAAATTTTGAAAGTGTCTTGAGGGCTATGCGGGGAAAAGGGAGAGAGGGTTGAACTGGTAGGAGATGAGGGAGGGCCCTACAACTGGGATATAAAGTGAATAAATTATAAATAATAATAAGAATAATTAAAAATAACAAAATAAACAAATTAGGAAACAATATAGAAACAGACAAATAGTAGACCTCTGGCTTCTACACTTGCATGCACCCTTGTGTGTACTCACACATATATGTGTACACATGCTTATAACACTGCACACACAAACATGCACACAGACATTCACACACACAGAGAGACAAAGAGAGAGACAGCCAGGGAAAGAGAAAGAGAGAGAGGTGTGAGGCCTCCCTGTAAGCCTAGACTGCATATATGGGTATGTATGGTTTCTTCCTGTCTTCTGGATCTCTATTTGGAACATTTCCCCTTGTTTTTAAAAACAAAACAAAAAAATCAGTACAGTCAGTTCTACCAAATACATAGCATCTTCTGAAAGCTTGCATAGAACTTTGCAGGAGCACACACACACACACACACACACACACACACACACAATAACAACAGCAAAACAAAAGTAAACCAGCAATAGAAAATCAGCTATTCATAAATATTTAAATTACTTTCTAAATTCTTTATTTGTTAACAATTTTTTTTAAATCCAAGCAGTTCCATAGGATAAAAAAACAAACCATCAGGTTCTAGTTCAGATTGAGCTTTATTAGGAAACTCAAAGGCTTAGAGCCTTATCCAGCCATGAAGAACCCTTAAAGAGGAAGAGCACTAGGAAGAGACAACAGTGCTACAGACAGCATAATGGGGCCTTGAAGGGAAAGCATTCAGTTCTTGAAAACGAAGGCAACGTGGACATCTTTCAGGTTTTAAAGACTGTATCCGGGCTGTGGCCCCACCTCATCTCCTCCCTGTCTCACCCACCCTCCCTCTTCTTTCCCTGTGCCCCTTCCCTAGTCCTCTGATAGGGTCCTCCTCCCCTTCTATCTGACCCTAGCCTATCAGGTCTCATCAGGGCTGGCTCTTTCATCTTCCTTTGTATCCTAGGGTATCATAATTTTCTGTATGTACTATAATTTATTTCATCATTCTTGCATAATTATAACTATTTTTCATATATTTAGTCCAATCTTCCAAGATATTATATTTTTGTGTGTTCTGTAAATGTTATTACTGTATAAATTTCTTTTTAAGCTAGTTTGGTTTTATAATTGTTTTGTGTTGATGATGAAACCTTTAATTTTGCTGATTGTACTTACAGTTTCTAACTTGCTTTTATTTTTCACATATGTATCATTTTCTACATTGAGAACATGTCATCAGAAAATGGATAATTGACTTCACCTTTTCAAAAGTGGAATGTTCTTTATTTCTTTTTCTTTCACAATTACTAGCGATGAATGCCAGCAACATGTTGACTCAGACTAAATTAGACATCATTTTGCTTTGTTCTAGATCCAAGAAGAAAAATTTCTAGCTTTCCTGCATTCCACATGATATCTCTCATAGGACTTTGAGTGATACATAACAACTGGGTAATGTGTGTTGTTTATTGCAACTGTGAAGTTTTTATAATTAAAAAAAAAACACATTTATTACAATTTAAGGCATATGCTGAGGTAATTGTTGGGAATTTTACCAGTGATCTAGGTCTGTTCTGGGTGTTCCACATTTTTGATATTATATTCTTAAATGAATAAGGGTCATTGACTATAATGCTTCTTATTTTAACCTTATGCGTGCCAAATTATGAATAGTAAAGAAGGGAATGATTGTAAAAGTTGATTTTTCTAACATCATTTACCTAAGTGAGGGTGTACTACAAAACAATTCGGGCATGATTGACTCTGTGTAAGCAGACACATGCATGAAAAGAGTAAAAATGATTACTTGAATATTGTTAAGAAGAGGGGAAACATATTCTGTTGTTAGGACTGTGAATGTAGTTTGATACTAGCGGTGGTCCTGAGCCACTCACCAACAGATCACTAACATGTTCTGAAAGACATTAGTCTGCGTGGGGTATATATGCAAACCATGTGCAAGTAAGCATCTTTCCACATTTCTCTTACTCTATAAGTTGGTGCATATTCCATCCAATAAAAACTATTCCTATCCTCTGAAGATGACCTCATTATCTTTGTACATGTTTCTCTCCTTTGCACTTATATAATGTGTGATGCGGTTTAATAAAAATGTATCATTTTTAAATGAATAAACCATTAATGATTGAGTTATTTGTCACCCTTGTTCTCCTAAGTGATTTGTGTCATGCTTAGAAGACTAATAAATGGCCTTTGTCCTAAAAGACTATAATTTTGTCTTAATTATGTGGAAGCTTAATTAATATATTCTAACCTTCCAGCTTAGCTTTTTTTTAAGTTAGAAAATGCATCTGTACAGAGCATCTGTATATTCACAGTTAGTCATCCCTGTGGATGGCATACTGTGTCTGCACTGCTCTTCACTCTTGTGACATAATCTTACATGTTTGCCTGTCACCTTGGAATGGTATTGCAAAAATATAACCAGAAACAGGGTGCTGAAGAAAAAAAAAAAAACAGAAATTCATATTTCACCCTTCTGGAAGCTGGGTCGGAGGTCAAGGAGCTTGTAATTTTATTAACTAGAAGTTCCTCTTTCAGTTTATATTGAGCTATCTTGTTGCCTCACTTTATTAAGAGAAGTAGTTTACCTCCCTTGTATTTCTTCCTTGTATGTTTTTGTTTGTTTATTTTTCTGTGAAGTGCTTTTGATTAAATGAATAGCCTCACAATAGCTAGGGAAGTCCTCTGCCATCTAGTCACACCATTAGGTTTAGTGTTTTTGTTTGTTTGTTTGTTTGTTTTTTAACTACACAGATATCATTTGTATAGACTACCTTCATGACATGACTGCTTTTTCACAGTCTATGTGTAGGTGGGTTCTGCTTCTGAGGTGCTGACATCTCTCAAAGCAGGGAACACATAACAGAGTAGGTCTGCCTGGCAGCATAGACTTGGGTCAGAGAATTTTCACACTGGATCAGACCAGGAAGCACAGAGCACCCAGGACAAGAACCTTTGAAAGGAAACCCCTAGTGCCCAAAGTATGGCACCCAGGCCCCATGTCACAGCCTTTCCAAGGACTCTCAATATAATGCCAGCAGCAGGTAAACAAACGTTCCAACTTGAAGCTATATAGGTCATTTTATATTCAAACATTAACAGCTCTCATTTCTAAATACCAGCCATCTATATTTCAGATGCAAGCATGTAAAGTTTATGGGGCTCAAACATTTGAAAGCTGATGGTAAATTCATTACTGGTGAATATGATGAAGCTCAATGTAATCAATGAGTGTCTTCTCTCTGAAGCCAGCTCTGTGAATCTGGTTTTGTTTTAAAGAGTCCTAAGTGCTCCCACATGTGCACACCTACACCTACACACAAACACACACACACACACACACACACACACATACACACACAAAGAGGGGGGGGAGAGAAAGAAAAAGAGGGGAGGAAGGAGAAAGGAAGGGAATGGTGAAAGAGACGAAGGGACTGAGAGATGGAGAGAGGCACAGGGAGAAAGGAAGAGAGGGACAGGACAGAGGGAAGAAAGGAAGGCAGGTGAAAGAAGGAGCTCTAGCTATGTGGAGAAGAGGTTTTCTTTTGGCTCTTGTAATACATAAAATACATATGAATGTAGCAAATAACTTTCAGTGACCCTTACCTACTCATAGAAGACCCGGGCAATTGAAACCATGTTAACTGTCTTCTTACACTGGCTAATACAAATGTGAAGGTCATGAAGAGTGATGGTAAAGGAGGTAATAAGGAAGAAAAAGGTTTCTCATCTTCAGATGGTATCTTAAACTTCAGTGGGTTTCTAAAGGTCAGTCTTCATAGAGATAAAGGGCTAGTGCCAAGATGAAGCTGCCTTCTAAATGGTCTTTCTGAGGCCTGGTTCAGCCATGATTTATTTTACATTACCACGTCATTTCTCAGAGTCTTTCACACACACCCTCATTCTAACATTTCTCCTCACCTGTTTTCGTTGTTGTTGTTGCCTGCTAGTTCAAATCAGGTTTAATATTCAGGAGGCAGAAAGTGGTAGTTGCAAATTTCAGGTTTGTTACTTTATTTTATTTCTCTATGCAAAGGTAAAAGCCAAACTTTCACACATCAAAAGCATATGTTTATAGAATATTTTCATTTGAATAGAAAAATTTTTTTGTGTGTTTTAGAAATTTTTTTCTGTCATTTTCATTACTGAACTTGGGGTCTAATGTATTGAGACAAGACTCTACTTTTATTTTTATTTATTTTTAAAATAAATCTGGTTTGTGCACATGACTCCCCAAACAATATCAGTTATTGATATAGCCCTTGCTTATCACTCAGAGCTTGAGGGTGAGCTTCTATTGCTAAAACCACCTTACTTAGGATATGAGAGGCCTTCATTCCAAAGAGCCAATCAGTCCCAGTTGGAATCATGCAGCCTCTGTGGGCACCAGCCAATCCTAATTGAGGTCATGCAGCCAAATTAGGAATTTCCCTTTCTGGCTTTAAGAGGGGCCTTTGAGCTCCCCTCAGGGTCGCCCCAAATTGTGAAACATGACACATTAAAAATAAAATGGCATATATATATTCAATGACATCAGAAACACCATGAAAAACCAAGAAGAAAATAATCCTACCTTTTGATAGGAACCACTGCACTATGTAACAACAGGATCAATCTAACTTGATGCTGTCGAAAGTACACCCTTTATCTTCAAAGGAAAAAAAAAAAGAACAGGGTAGGGACAAAGAAATGCAAAAGCTGAATCATGCTAAAATTATGTGAGCAGGGCTTTGTGAAAATCAAAGTACTTTATGATTAGCAGTATAATGAAGAGTTAAGAATGGTTATTCCAAGGGTAGGTGCATCAGTATCTAAGGAATACGCAACCTTTGCAAACATACATGCATCTAAAAACAGACTCCATAATACACGAAGATATTTTTTTTACATAACTGAAGGGAGAAGAGACATTTGATGAATAATAAAAAGTCCAATATCCTGCTTTCAGCAATAAATATAACTAAGCATAGCATAAATAAGGAAAGAGAAAATTTTGAGTAACATTAGAGTACAAATAGACCTAACAGAACATCTGTTGGAACTTTGCCTGGCAACAGCAGAATCTTTATTGTTATCAGCAGCACAAGCATTATTTTCCCAAATAGACCGTTTGCTCATAACACAATAAAATCCTGGTACATCTACAAGGTTTGAAATTATACAAACCATGTCTCCTGACCAAAATTAAGAGGAATTAGACATCAAAAATAAAATAAGTTTAAGAATTTTTGAATGTTTGAAAAAGTAAAATAGTAAACTCTTAAATACTCGAAGGGGTCCAAGCAAAACCACAAACAATATCATAAACTACTGTGAAGTGAACAAAGACAAATTTACTGTTTCATGAGGGTGTTAGAGTCCACAGGGTGCCTACTGGGATTTCCGTATTCTTGGGTCCTAGAAGAAGGAATTAAACAGTGATATGTTAATGATAGAAATCAGAGATATGCTTTCTATTTCTTTCTCTTTATTTTTTAAGATTATGTTATAATTACATCATCTCTTCTTCTCTGCACCAACCATCCCAAATATTCCCATACTCACTTCTTAGGAAAGACTTTTTAAAGAAAGGGACAGCTGAGAAGTGGAAGGAACCTGGCCAGATCTGGAAGAAGAATTTAGCAGAGCCTGCTAAATGCTACACAAAGGTCTGGGGCTTTCATTTTCTATCGCAGGCTTGGTGGTCACTCACACAATGTAGGTTTTTCTTGCACGTGTTCTACTTTTCCACATTCTGTAGTTCTGGAAGTTTTCGGTTGTCTTGGTTTGTGGTCTTCATCTCTCACACTGGATTCTCCTGTTCTTTGACCTCACCTTCTTCACTACTGTCCTGCAACATAACCAAGCAAGAGAAGTCAAAGAATGTGTTTTACACTTAAGACAGAGAGATCAGTAAATAAGATGTAAATTGCGGAGTGTAAGTCAAATAAGAGAAGAGATTTATAAAATAAATAAGTAAAACAGAATGCTAGCAACCCCTAAAAGTGTTTCCTGAAACCGTAGAGAAACTTGCTAACTTTCTCACTGAAGAGAAATGAAATAAGACTCACAGTTCTAAAAAATGAAAGGAAACACTGCTGTTGCTGTTATTATTAGAACCCTGACCACATATAACAACTAGAATGGCGACCCCTAAAAATAGTCACCAGAACTTGTGCATGTTATCATAAATGAAAGAATGGCTATTTGCGGATGCAATTAAATAAAGTACTTTGAAACAAGAGGAAATGTTCTTAATTAAATAATAGTAACAATGAAAACCAAGAAAAGAGATGGACATTGGAAATGAAATGCAGAAAATGACTTAGGCTGCAATGTCATGAAGTGTCAGGAGAATAGAAATAGAACTGGGAAGAAGGGAGGCACAAATCTCCACAAGATACTCCAGGGTGATTGCTGCCCTGCTGACAAATTGATTTTAGATATCTGCCCTAAAGAACAGTGAGAGAATGCATGTCTGCTGTTTCAAGACTTCAAGTTTGCAACCATCTGTTATGGTATCCTCAGGAAATTAATAAAACTACATGTCAACAAATTATATGACATTGATAAATTAAAGTGATGTGAAAAAAAAAAGCCCAACAAACTATCATTGAAAAGGATACAGAAATTGTTGCAAAGAAGACGATTGCAACCCTATGAAAAAAAATGAACCTGCCTGTACTGTTCTCCAGAAATCATTTGAGATTTTGAGAATCTCAAACAAAAGCCATCCCCAGGTTTATTGTGTCATGGGTTCTGGGGATTGAACTAAAGTATTTTTGCTTGTAAGGCAAACATTTTTATGGAGTGAGCCATCTCCTCATTCCAAATTTGCTAACCAGCAACTGAACAAGAGTAGCCAAGCCAAGGCACACAGACTGGCAGCCCAAAGGAGGCAGAAAGACACAGATCCCTGGGTCTCACAGTTTAGCTAGCCTAGATTATTTGAGGAGTCTGGCCAATGGCAGAAGAGTGAGCATTGTATGGCCTATGTATGTACACATACACACACACACACACACATGTACACACACACACACACACACACAAATGAGCATGCTTCCTTATACACATGTGAACTCCACACAAATAAATTAGAATGCATGAAGGTTACCAAGGACAAGGAGTCCCCCACAATAGGCTTCAGATCCTTCCCACTACTCCCTGTTAACATACTAATTTGAAGAGAAGAGAAAAACATGACAAATGTCTCCTTCCAGCCTCCTAGAGATTTAAAATGTCCTTAAAAACAGTGGAAACAGAAGGACTTTACTGAGGCCCATCAAGCAAAGGCTATTTCCTCCATGGAAACTTTGATTGCTTTAATAGGTTTATCTACATTATTTCTTTACTTCTTATCAGTCTGCTCTGACAGATGATTTTTGATCATTAGAACAGGATCCAAGTTGTATCTTTGGCTCTAGTGGAAATGAGCTACATGAATTGTCAGAAAGAATATAACATTGTTATCTAGTGGAAGACTTTGCTCTAAAGAACAAAGAAACATCACTGTCTCCTCCCTCAAGGAAAGGTCTGCCAATCACCTGGACAAAAAATAAATTCTCCACAGAAACCTGTCTCTTCAGAGACACTAGAAAATATTACATGGTACCTTTGCTCATTCGGTGAGTGTTTTATTTACAATGCCCCTTTAGTCCTTCTCTATGTTCATGCTTCAGAGTGTCTCATGTTACCAGTGATAACTAGCATGTCTTTCTTCCTCACTGTATTCTTTGTCTCATCTGAATTCTATGAAAAGCATGTAAGTACACACTTAACAGTAAAAGCCAAGTCTCCAAAATCAGGTTCAGGACAACAATGTCCACTCTTATTTTTGCTATTTCCTATTGATACTTTACATAGGAAGACTACAAGAAATAAAAAATAAAACAATCATTCATGAATGAGCAACATAAGAATGGTACTTTCAGATGATGTGATTTTATACATAAAAGATCATAACAATCCTACACAAAATGAATTAGAACTAAACATCAAGTGAAGCACACTCTTGGGATTAAGTAATATATTATTGTTGCTGCTGCTGATGTTGTGTTTTGTTTTGATTTCAGAGACAGGATCTTTCTATACACCCCTGACTGTTGGGACGTCACTATGTAGAACAGATTGGCCTTGCCATCATAGAGATGCACCTGCCTCTGACTCCTAAGTGCTGGAATAAAAGATCTTCAGCATCATGCCCAACATGAATATATCCATAAATATTTCTTATGAGACATCTGAGTGAAAAGTTGACAACGTATTTAGTTAAACATGTTAAAACAACAAAGTTCTAGGAAACAAAAGCTCACAGAGTGAAGTTATAAAGTTCTGTTATGGATCAGAAGGCTGAAGTGGAAGGTTCTTGTTTCAGTTTTGGCCTGTGATGTTTTGCTGTAAGGTGGGCATGTCATGTTTTGTTGTGAGCTCTCTCATTCGAGGGGTGTGACTTTGGCTAGCTGAGAACATCCAGGGGTGGACTCTGGGGACAGGAGATGTATAGAAGCCAACAACACAGTGGGGCTTTGCTCTTTAGATTGACATCTCTGCACTGACCTTTGTGCTTTGATACTTGATTTTGCAGAGAGGTACATTCCAGAGAACTTCTTGGGGCAATTCAACTGACACAAGTGGCTTTCACTGACTTGTGTTGATTTGTGGTTCTGCTTGGTGTTGACCTTTGTCCTGGACTGTTCGTACCCTGATGACTGAGTTTGGTAATTTCCAAAAGACCTATTGGCCCTAATCAGCAGGAAGTACATAAAAGCAGTCTACTGCCCTTTTCCCTACTCATCTCCTGTCTAAGATAAAGGGGTTGAAAAGGAGGTAAAGATGTTTAAGAACCTTAAATAATGTAGGTTTGGTGAGAAAAAACTAAGTCTATAGAAGATATAGTATTATTAAGATGGAAATATTTCAATGTAATCCCTGAAGTCATCCTGGGTTCACACTTATGAGTTGATCGAAAAATAATTATGTACTCTCTAGGGATTGACACCAGCTAAAAGAAAATAATAAATTTGGATCACTGAGATCTACTGTTTACTAAGTTTAGCATAAAAAATACAGTAAGGATACCACAGTCCTCATATAGAATAGACAGATCAGTAGAAAGGGTTGGTCAGTTATTTGACTGATTTTTGACAAAGATTCTTATATTAGTAGATGGATAATTTTTTTTTCATTTCAAGGTGAGTGCTGAGACAACTGATACATACAAAACAATAAAATTAAGTTCTTATTTCATATCAAGTCCAAAACCCACTAACAACACCAACAAAATGTGTCTATCTAACACTTAGACACATTTTGTCTATCTAGCAAATAGATGTAAGCGATGCATCCCAAAAACTCATTAGAAAACTGAACTCTTGAGGCTTTGTACTTATTGTTGGTATAATGTTCTTGTGGAATGTATACCATTTACCATTGTTCATTCAAATGCTGATTTCTCTACCCCACTATCTGGTTTCAGTCCTGACATTGCATTGTGATGGTTATTCTAAGCATCACCTGTCTCAAATTTGTGTAAACATGCCACCATTTGTTCTCTGTATTTTCAATAAAACAACCAGCCAGTGGTGTGCAACAGAGAGAATAGGGTAGGACCTCCTAGTCAGAAGGGGAGGAGAAAGAAGCGAGTGGGAGAGTCAGAGAGCAGAGATCCTCAGGACAGGACTTAGAACCATGAGGAGAGATGCATCGGACCTAAAATATGACTGAAAGCAAGCATAATATGGGAAATCTGAATGGTAGGAGACTATGTGGGCTTAGAAATTTATGATGGAGTAATCATTGCCCAGCATTGTGCTCTACGTTAACTAAATACATCCTAGTCTCTGTGTGATGATTTAGGTATACAACTGGTTTAGGAATAAACACTTTTTTTTAAATTTTTAAACTCAAAGGAGCTTTTATTAATCTTTGTTTTTTTTTTTTTCTGACTTTTCCCCCAAGCACATATTTAATTCTGAGACAGGTTCTAGGAGTTTACATCTGTGATTTATGCTTTCTCTGTTTTAATGTCACATTATTTATTTTAATGATAGTCTCCTATATTCAACAGACTTTTCAGTTTCCCCCTTTAATTTCAATTTTGTTGACTTTTTTTCACAGTTTCTTTATATATATATTTTTATTTAACTTTTATTAATTACAATTTATTCATTTTGTATCCCCCCATAAGCCCCTCCCTCCTCCCCTCCTGGTCCCACCCTCCACCCCTTTCTGCTTACATGCCCCTCCCCAAGTCCACTGATAGGGGAGGTCCTCCTCTCCTTCTTTCTGATCTTAGTCTATCAGTTCTCATCAGAAGTGGCTGCATTGTCAGGGTTCTAGGTTATCTCCATGAATAGTCCTTGGTTGGAGTATGAGTCTCTGGGAAGTTCCCTGTGTTCAAATTTTCTTGTTCTGTTGCTCTCCTTGTGGAGTTCCT
>REGO01000732.1:84798-97007 GCA_010120015.1 Rhombomys opimus | reverse complement strand
AGTGGATTTGGAGATGAGGGAGGGAGGGAGGGACTGGGAGGGAATGAGGGATCGGGACACGGCTGGGACACAGAGTTAATAAAATGTAACTGATAAGGAAAAAATAAAATTAAAAAAAAATATTTAAAAAAGAGTCTCAAGAGAGTTAAAAGAAGTCAGAGACACATCTGAAGTAGGATACACACCTGATTCCATTTTTAAGAGGCCCACAAAAATTCTAAGCTACCAGCCATAATGTATAGGCAGAGACCTATACAGGCCCTGTCTTTGCCACTTCACTCTCTGTGAGTCCCTATGATCCCTGCTTAGTTGCTTCCAAGCTTCACGTTCTCCAGGTGTCCTCCATTTCCTGTATCCCTTCAGGCTCCTACAATCTTACCCCCCAACACACACTTTTCCATATGGTTCTCAGGCTCTGAGAGGTAAGAGCAGATTTAAAACCTCCAATGTAAAGTCATTCTTCCTCCCACAATCTCTTTTTCTCTCTCTCCCTCTCTGCATGATATCTAGGTGTAGGTCTCTGTACCAACTCCAATCTGCAGCCAAGGAAGCCTCTAATTAGGGAACAGTATCATTAAGAATATCATTATTAGTATCATTAAGAATATCATGAAGACCTATAGACTGGGAAAGGATCTTCACCAACCTTATATCTGACAGAGGGCTGATATCTAGAATATATAAAGAACTAAAGAAGTTAAAAAGCAATAAATCAAGTAATCCAATTAAAAAATGGGGTACTGAGCTAAACAAAGAATTTTCTGTAGAGGGATATAGAATGGTAGAGAAACACTTAAAGAGATGTTCAACATCCTTAGCCATCAAAGAGATGCAAATCAAAACGACCCTGAGATTCCACCTCACACCCATCAAAATGGTTAAAATCAAAACCTCAAATACAACACATGCTGGAGAGGTTGTGGAGAAAAGGGAACCCTCTTCCACTGCTGGTGGGAATGTAAACTGGTACAACCACTTTGGAAGTCAATCTGGTGCTTTCTGAGACAATTATGAATAGTGCTTCCTCAAGACCCAGCTATACGACTCCTAGGCATATACACAAAATTTGCTCAAGTGCACAACAAGGACATTTGTTAAACCATGTTTGTAGCAGCTTTATTTGTAATAGCCAGAACCTGGAAACAACTCAGATGTCCATCAACTGAGGAATGGGTACAGAAATTGTGGTATTTCTACACAATGGAATACTATTCAGCAATCAAAAATGAGGAAATCATGAAATTTGCAGGCAAAAGGTGGGACCTAGAAAAGATCATCCTGAGGGAGGTATCCCAGAAGCAGAAAGAAATATATGGTATAAACTCACTTATATAGACCTATAAGATATGATAAACATAATTAAATCTATACACCTAAAGATGATAAACAAGAACGAGGACCTGGGGTAAGATGATCAATCGTCACTTAGAAAGACGAATGGGATGTTCATCGGACATAGGAGAAAACAAGTAACAGGACAGGAGCCTACCACAGAGGGCCTCTGAAAGACTCTACCTAGCAGTGTATCAAAGCAGATACTGAGACTCAAAACCAAACCTTCGGCAGAGTGCAGGGAATCATATGAAAGAAAGAGGAATTAGTATGACGTGTAAAGGATAGGAGCTCCACAAGGACCAAATATATCTGGGCACAGGGGTCTTTTCTGAGACTGACACTCCACCAAGGACTATGTATGGATATAACCTAGAACCTCTTCTCGGATGTAGCCCGTGGTAGCTCAATAACCAATGGTTTCCCATAGTAAGGGGAACAGGGACTATTTCTGACAGGAAATAAATGGCAGACTCTTTGACCTCCCCACCCCCAAGGGAGGAGCAGTCCTTCTAGACCACAGAGGAGGACTTTGCAGCCAGTCCTGAAGATACATGATAAAACAGGGTCAGATGAAAGGGGAGGAGGTCCTCCCCAATCAGTGGACCTGGAAAGGGGTAGGGAAGATATGAGGGAGGGAGAATGGGGTTGGGAGGGAAAGAGGTAATAGGATACAGCTAGGATACAGAGTTAATAAAATGTAAATAATAATAATAATAATAATAATAATAATAATAAAAGAGTATCATTAAGAATCTTTTAAATGAGTGAACCCAGTGGAGGTGAGTTTGGTGCAGAAATGAAGCCTGATTGTCCCCCATCTTGAGGAGGACTGTGACATATAAACTCAGTAAAGATGAGCTATGGATGGGCTGCATGGGACCCAAGCCCCATTGTCTCTCATCCTGAGGAAGCCTGTGGGGCACCAGAGGAGCTGTCAGCTCAGAGTCTTTTCTACCTGCACCCCATCTGTCTGGCCCACCTGAGTCAGAAACAGAACCCAACTAAAATGAATTTGACACAGGACCAAATCCCCATTACACCCCCATACCTAGGAGACCTCTTGGACACCCAAGCACCTCTTGGCTTGGAGGTCTTTCTGCCTGCTCCCTAGATGCTTGGCTCACCTGGAACACATCCAGTGAATCACCAGGCTGGTGAACGGAAGTCAACCATATGGCTAGACGCCAGCGTAAGAACACAAGCAGCAAAACTCAGGGCCGTATGGTACCACCAAATCCAGAGGTCCTACCAGAGCAAGCCCTGGAGTTATTATCACTTCCACAGTGAAAGAAAAATATATTTTTAAAAAATCTGCTCTTTACTTTTATTATTTATTACAATGTATTGACTTTGTTTTCTGGCTGTAGCTCTCTCCTTATTCTCCTCCTGGTCCCCACCCTTCTTCCCTTCTCCACTATGTCACTCCCCTAGTGCACTGACAAAGGAGGTCCTCCTTCCCTACTATCTGACCCTAGCCTATCAGATCTCATCAGGACTGCCTGGATCCTCTTTCTCTGTGGGCTGGCTAGGTTTCCCCACCAGGGAGAAGTGATCAAGGAGCAGGCAACCAATTTCATGTAAGAAACTGTCTCTTCTCCCCTTACTAGGGAACTCATAAGGAGACTGAGCTGTCTATGGGCTAAGTCTGAGCAGGGAATCTAAGTCCTTTCAATGCATGGTCTTTGGTTGATTCACCAGTTTCTGCAGGATCCCCTGAGCCAGGGTGTTTTAGATCTGCTGGTCTCCTTGTGAAGTTCCTATTCCATCTAGGTCTTTCTATCTCCCAGTTCTTCCAAAAGATTCCCCACACTCTGTCAAAAGTTTGGTTATGAGTGTCAGCATCTACTTCAGTACCCTACTGGGTAGAGACTTTCAGAGGTCCCCTGTGGAAGGCTCCTGACCTGTTCCCTGTCTTCTCCTACTTTGAATGTCTATCCTGTTTGCCCTTCTAAATGAAGATTAAGCATCTTCTCTAGTAACCTCTTTGTTATTTAGCTTCTAACATATTAAAATATTAGATTTTAATATGTTTATCCTATATTATATATCTAATAACAACTTAACAAGTGGGTGTATACCATGCATGTCTTTTTGCTTCTGGATACCTCAGTAAGATGATCTTTTCTAGATCCCACCATATGCCTGCAAATTTCATGATTTCCTTGTTTTTATTTGCTGAGTAGTATTCCACTGTGAAAATGTGCCACAATTTCTGTATCCATTCCTCAGTTGAGGGACATCTGGGTTGTTTCCAGATTATGGCTATTAAGAACAAAGCTGCTATGAACAGAGTTAAGCAAATGTCCTTGATGTATGGTTGAGCATCTTTCGTATATACGCACAGGGGAGGTATAGTTGGATTTATCCTTTTCCTCTTCCTGTTATTCTTACGTTTTGTTATTTTCATGATTTCCAAGATTTCTTGGATGTTCTCTGTCAGGAGCTTTTTAGATTTAGCATTTTCTTTGATTGATATTTGTATTTCTTCAATCGTATCTTCTACCTCTGACATTCTCTCTTCCATCTTTTGAATTCTTTTGGTGATGCTTGTTTTTGTAGTTCCCGTCCGCTTTCAGATTAAGAAGATGGCTGAGGAAACTTCTAATGCTTAAATTCTTCACCTCGTAACTTGGACAAGTTTTTGTAATATACTTTGGGTATCTTTCAACTAGTAGAGGATGTATAAAATAAATCTTTTACCAACTTAGCAGAGATGTTCTTTGCAAACACTAGAAACATGGCAAGCACAGATATGTTTTAAGTATGGGATTTCATGAGAGTAATGATTGTTATGATGAAATGAGAAGTTTTCCCCCAGAAGCTAGAGTTTATTATGCATACACTTATTCTACTCCAAATGATCCCTAGCCACCCGATTATTAAGCTCAACTTTGATTGAAAATCAAGCAAAATATCCTTGGAGACTTTAGAACTTTGAAGGGAAAAAGAATTAAAGTACATGGGTGGCTAGCCCAATGGACCACTACACAGAGAGAAAATGAAGAAATAATAGAAATAGAAAGAAGAGGCCAGAATGATTAGAAGATATTTAAGACTTTGAAAAATCACAAGAAATTCTGCAAGCCACTATACTGCACATCACAGGTAAGATTAGAGTTTGAGAATTTATGATTTATTATTAAATCTAAAATTCAAGGCAGGCCTAGCATACAGCATGAAAAGAAAATTTCAAAAGGGGTACCCCCACAGAAAAACTGTGGTATTATTTTTTTACCCTAATTGAAAATTTTTACCTTAAAAATGAATACATATATTAGATTCAAAATTATACAATTCTTATTAAAAAAAATTTAGGTGACTAAAGTCAAGCAAGACATACACACACAATACGTTGGGAATTTCCTGTGGCAGTATGTTTTAATCTTCATATTTAATTATGACGTTGTTCTATTTATCATCAAATATTAAAATTGAAATACTGTCAATACTTATTTTAAAAAGGAAATGCAAACGTGTTTTACAAGCAAGAATATTTGGGCTTTTGATGTTGCAGGTATATTTATAACAAAGATCGCCTTAAATCTTCACGCAATTTCATGATTTTAACACTGCTCATCATTCACAGAAGTTTGGCAGGGTCTCATCATGTGCTCTTCCCACCAGAGAGTTAAGTTCTACATACAGATTCCAGGTTCCATTACGAGAATGTATACCAGTGTGTTCATTGCATCACAAATGAACTTGAAAATAATAAGAAAATTGTCAGAAGAAACTGAATATGACAAAAATATGCATTAAAATCTATAAAACATAAATCTTACAATATCTACTGAAATAACATCTACTTTAAAATTACCACATGAAAGTAACTGCTAACCAAAACATGTACATATGAAACCATTCATTCCTCTATTTGTCTATATTTCAAAACACAGTACTATGCACCTCAGGCTGGTCTCAAACTCGCTCCATAACAACAGATGACCTTACATCTCCATTTCCTCCAATTCTACCTCCTCAGTCCTGGAATCACAGTCACGAACAGCAACATTTGCTTGGTATGGTTTTAAGGCTTGAAGTCTGTTGCTTTCTAGGAAACCAAACATGCAAAAAAAACCCAAAAACAAAACAAAACAAAAAAAAACTAGTCATATCCCCAGATACATAAAATGTTTTGTAAGTGCATTGTTTGCATGGTCTTCCACTGAAGAGTGGCATTCATACATGTTCTTCCACTGAAGAGTGGCAGATTCACCATGTCGACAATTGTCAGTAGTGCCACTGTTGAGGGAGCATGTATTGATTTTAAAGGTTTACAGATATATAAGTCACAAAGTTGAGTAGACAGACAAGTCAAAGTGATGTGGAAAGAGTTGGGTGGAGGAGAATAAGATCAAAATATTTTTTATGAAATTATGAAGAACTGAAAATAATAGTAATAAGAGTAGACTGCTGATACTAACTTTTCTACACCAGTTTTCTGGTTCTTTTGCCTTGATTATTTTTGTTTGTGTTCCTACATAAGATAGACTTCTTACCTCTTAGAATTTCCAAGAAGAAACATTGCATTTTTTTTCTGTATTTACTATTTCATACCCCAATGGAACATGTGTCAGTTCTGATCAAACTTAAGAAAATCACAGAATATGTTTATTTTCTGCTTTAGTAAAATAATGTAGGATAAATTATACCTCAATACTAATAAGTAAAGAATTTAAAATCTCTTATTGTAACTGATTGTTTTTCACAATTTCAAATTGGTTATAACTGTCTAGCAGAGTTTATGTCAAAAGTGTCTGCTTTGGGTTTTCAAATAGAATTAGTAAGATAATATTTTAGACTATATGAACAACTTCTCTACATAATATGAAGTATCAATATGACTGTAGCGTTTTTACAATGTATAACATGCATAATAAATAGTATATAAAAATGTACATAATATAGATTCCTTGCCCAGAAAAGGTTTGTGTTTGTGCATGAGCACAAGCATTTACGTGTGTACGTTCACATGCTTGCTTCAATTTAAGCAACGTCTTTCATGATATGTAGCTCTCCATAGGTTCCCCTGTTCAGGGAAGAAATAAGAAGATATGTTTAGCAGAGAAATTACCAAAAAATAAATAATGCTTTACTAAGTCTTGTGTTTTCTTGGAATATTATTTATCTGGATGAAATCAGAAACTCTATTTTCTAAACCTTGGTACAGTGACTTGAACTCAAAATGTTGTTTAATAAATGTCTGTAAATTAAATAATTTCACATAGGTGACAGCTAAGTACAATGCATATAGACAAGGAAATCCTGAACACCAAGACTGGACCTGTGAGCTCACCTCTTACCACAGTATCAAGTCTTCCTAACATCTAAGCGATGTGTGATGTTGTTTCTATTTCACTGAATGAATTATAAGTAGAACAAAAACCCTTAGTCTTTCACCTTCCCACAGACAAAAATCCAAGACAGAATCTATATATTTCGTACTTGAACAGTGATGCTCATTCATTCCGTTGAACTAGTTATGTTATGGCTGAACCTTTGTGTTTAAGTGTGTGTGTGTTTGCATGTGTGTATGCTTAAGTCATTTTGGACATTTTCTGAAACTGATAAACACCTATACCCATAATCACTTTGAGGAATATCTACACAGGGGTTGATAGACAACTTTGAAAGAAGGAGACCTGAAGAGTGCTTGGTATTTTGAGTTTTAAAAACCTTGAAGAGACAAGACGTGTAGAGCTCTTCCTACTTGGGAATAGCTGGTTGCATACTAAGTTAGACAGAGCATTTCTGATATAATGTTTCTACCAGATTGATTATAAAATTCACATTCAGTCAATAGTATTAACAAAAGAGGTCATAGTGTGTTTAGCACCCTGTCACCCATTATTTGTCTCTGGGATTAAAGAACTGTAAGTATATAATTTTGCCAGGAATCTGGTTTCCCTTTGCTTTGTGCTTTCCGGACTACCAACTTCTTTCACTCAGTCTTATCTTTCTTTCTACTCATTGTCAGTCTCTTACATCTGTCCATTTCTCTTATTTTCTGTTAACTTATGCCTCTCATTTATCCCTCTTTCCTCTTTCCTTTTTTGTTCCCTTATTTTTCTCCCTTCCTTTACAACTTCACTAAAACAAAATAACTAACTAGTTAACTAACTAACTGACAAAAAACTCCATTTGTTCATTTCAGTAATCTTGCCCAAGATATTTCATTGTACTTCTTAAGAGATGTGTCCTTTAGTCGCTGACATTTCCTGCTTAGGCCACTTCTAAATGTGCCTGATGTGGCTGTTGGAAACAGCTGCCATGTTCAAAAGAAAACTTTACAAAAAGATGGATTAGGAAAACTTTATTGTAATCACTTTCTCGGATTGGGCTAAGCCAAGCTGTGTTTTGAGATGCTGATTGTTCTGTAGTAGAAACTGCCATCAATGAACAATACTTTCCATTCTTAGCACATTTAGAAATTATGTAAATTGAAAGAGAAGACAAGAATACTCTAATGTGCTTGGGCATATCTCTGTGTAATGACCACTCTTGTCCTATTTATCTCTTCAGACTGTCAGTATCAGAGGCTTCCAATGGAGAGCCCAGATTTTTAAAAGGCCAAATTAATCATGAATAAGCTTGCTCGTCCTCTCTGCGGATGATTGTCTAGCTCTTTTCTGTAGCTGTATTTGAAATTTACGTGTCTGGTAAAAGTTAATGTGAGACTTGGAAGGGATAATGAGAACAGAATGCATCCAGTTATAATGGCATAAAAGGCTTTATGTATTGTGGCTTTTAAATTGCATTTGGGATCTAATATACAGAATTATCTGTATTTAGACTTAGAGTTATCAAATCTTCCATGAGAATGACAGAGAAAAAGAAGAGTACCTTGAAAGGTACAGGCATTATTTGGGTCAAGAAGTAATTATTTCTTTTCTTAGAATCAAATTGTATCTATTATAAATAAAAACCCACAGTTTTGATAGTGCAATCTAACCAAACATGTGTCAATAGACATCTCTACATGGATACATACAGTGAAATCTATTGTAACTGAGTGCACACATCACAATCATGCCACATCCTTAATATTTTTTAACATTCTTTTCTATTTTAAGTATGTATATTTATCCCTCCCCCAACCTTGCCACTCTTTCAAGCATATGGACAGTTACCAGTGACGTATAAGGATGTTATAGCAAAAGAATGAAACCTCTGAGGACCTTGATAACTTACAAAATAACTTTAAAATAGTCCAATCCGGGTATTATGTGGCCAAAACCACATGATAGACTTCATTTAAGGTAATAGCTTAGCTGATTTATTTAGTGTTAAATTCATACAATTTAATTGTGTGTGTATATTTATATATATATATATATATGTATATATATATATATATTCAATGTTTTGTGTGTATTTACATACACATATGTAGGTGTGTGCACCCATATATACATGAGTAGAGCCTAGAAAAGGATGCATGGTGCCATCCTCTACTGCTCTCTGCCTTACCTTCTTGAGTTAGACTCTCTCATTGAACCAGAACTTTGCAGGTTTTTAGCAAGGCTGGTGGCCAGAAAGTCTTGGAATCTCCCTGTCAAGACTTTCCCTAAGAAGTTCGACTTGAATTTATTACAATTTCAGGAACTAAAGTGTCACATTTTTCAAAAGAGAGTCACAACTCTTAAGACTTACAGAACCTATGCCCATAAGGTGAAGGAGACTGAGTAAGGAGGAGATGCACAGTTATGATCTTCCTGATTGGCTGAAGCTAATTATAGTCTCAGCTTAATATCACTAAGAGTTTTAAAGTCTTTCATACACTCTGTGCACTGTATTCACTTAAACAATCTTTGCATTTCTAACACCTTACCACCATATAGATAATTTCCTGTGTAATGGCTTATATCATGATATTTTAACTTAATTAGCTAGTGTCAGATGGTAGGTATAGATACCATAAATGGATACTTAAAAAGTTGAAATGAATTGTTAACTAACATGGAATGGTGCAGATAATTTTATATTTTACAGTTTATTGGGTGTAAGCATGAATGTAGGCACAAACTTATGAATATTAAAGTAGAAATATTATAGGTGAAAATATGAATTGTATTTCATAAAAGGAATTCAAACTATGAGTTTATAAAAATTCACAGAATCCAAGGACATCTTTGTAGACATAAATGTTGTAGATATAACACACTCTTTTCCTTCAATGACACTTTCATAGAATGATTAATGATGCACCAAGTGTATATTTGTTGGTATAATGTACTTACTATAGGCAGGCACCAGGTCTCACTCACCTTTGTTGTGCCCATGTTTGTTCAGGAACTATCCAAATACTTTATACACTTCAGCCTCATTTTTCTGAACAAGGGAATTATGTTTTCAGTGTCTACCATGGATCTGACTTAGACATTAATGTGCAATTCTTCAGTGTACCTAAATAGAAACTCTTTTAAAAAATGTTACTGCATTCAATTTTACATCCACCTCACTTATCTCCTCCCAGTCCCATCCACTCTTCCTCTTTCCCCTGCCTCCCCTTCCTTCCCTCTCAAAAAAGAGGAGCCCACCTTCCACCAACCCACCCCAGCATATCAAGTCTCATCAGGACTGAGTGCATTATCTTCTACTAAGGCCAGGCAAGGTAGGGCTGCCACAGAGTCATGATCTGAATGCAGGCAACAGAGTCCATGTCAGAGACAGCCCCTGTTCCACATAATAGGGACGCTACCCTACATGAAGAGTGCTTTGCCCATTGGCTACATATAAATGGGGGGAGGTATGTCCAGTCCATGTATTGTCCTTGACTGGTGCTTCAGTTCATAGCCCCCCTGGCCCAGGTTATTTGACTTTGTTAGTCTTTTTGTGTGCTTCTTCTCCCCACTGTGCCCTTCTATCTTGCAACCCCCTTTCACAAGGCTCATTTCTGTCTGCATGCCTATACTCTCATTACTCAAGGAGGCAGAAGTAGCTGGATCTCTGTGATTTATAGGAGATCCTGGTCTATAAAGTGAGTCCAGGAGAGCCAAAGGTACACAGAGACACCCTGTCTCAAAAGTAAATAAACAAATAAATAAATAGAAATGAATAAATAAGAACACATCTTCAACAAGTGGTGCTGGTCTAACTGAATGTCTGCAGGTAGAAGAATGCAAGTAGACCATACCTATCGTCCTGCACAAAATTCAAGTTCAGGTGAATCAAGAGCCTCAGCCTAAAACCAGATACACTAAAACCTCACAGGAGAGAAAGAAGGAATTATCTTGATTGCATTGGCAAAGGAGACAACTTCCTAAACACAACACCAGTAGGATAGTCACTATGATCAACAATTAGTAAATGGGACCTTAGCAAACTGAAACTCTTTCATAAGGTAAAAGACCTTATCAAAAAATAACATAGCAGCCCACCAAATGGGAAATGATTTTCACCAACTCTACATCTTACAGAGGGCTGATATCCAAAATATATAATGAACTCAAGAAACTAGACATCAGTAAGCCAAATAAACCCATTTAAAAAAAAATGAGTTACAGATCTAAACAGAGAATTCTTTTTAAATATTTTTATTACAATTTATACAATTTGTATCCCAGCTTTATCCCCCACCTTCATCTCTTTCAATCATACCCTCCCTCCTTCCCTCTCTCCCTCCCTTCCTCCTTCCCTCCCTCCCTCCCTCCTTCCCTCATCTCCTCCATGACTCTTCACCAGTCCACTGATAGGGGAGGACCCCTCCCCTTCCATCTGACCCTAGCCTATCAGGTCTCATCAGGACTGTCTTTCACAGTCTTCCTCTGTGGCCAACAGAAAATTCTTAACCAATGAATGTTTGATTGTTGATAAGCACTTAAAGAAATGTTCAACATCCTTTAATCATCAGGGAAATACAAATCAAAACAACTTTGAAATTACATCTTGTAGCCATCAGAACAGCTAAAATAAAAAACAAACAAACAAACAAACAAAAAACCTCAAGCAATAGCTCATGCTTGTGAGGATATAGCGCAAGGGGAACACTTCTCCATTGCTGATGGAAGGGCAAACTTGTATAGCCACATTGGAAGTCAATTTGACCGTTTCTCAGAAAATTAATAATCAGTCTATCTCAAGACCCAGTTATAGTATTCTTGGTAATATATGCAAAAGATGCCCCACCATACCACAAGGATACTTGCTCAACTATGTTTATAGAAGCTTTATTCATAATAGCTACAAATTGGAAAAAAAAAAAAACATAGATGTCGTTCAACTAAATAATGAATAAAGAAAATGTGGTAGATTAACACAATGGAGTATTGCACAGCTATGAAAAGTAACTGTATCATGAAACTTGCAGGCACATGGATGGAACTAAAAAAGATCATGATGAGTGAGGTTAACTAGAGCCAGAGAAAGAAATATGGTATGTACTCACTTATAAGGGTATATTAATTGTAAAGAAAAAAGTAACTATGCTACAATACACAGACATAAAGAATCTAAGTAACAAGGGGGGCTCAAATGGGCACATGTGAATCTCACTGAGGAGGGAAGTAGACAGGGGCTGGAGTGTGGGGATGGGAACAGGAGGGATGAAGTGGAAGGAGGATAGAGAGATAGAGAGTACTGGCAGAGAAAACTCTAATTTGTGGGGAGGGAGGCATCTCTGGGATGAGATAGAAACCCAGGGAAATGGAAACTCCTAGTAATCTATAGAGGTGATACTAGCTATTTCCTCCTAGGCATGGAGGAAATAGAACCTGAACTGGCCATATACTGTAACCAGTCACAACTTCTCACAGAAGGACTGGGATATCAACCCAACCTTAAAAGCTGTTCCTACAATTTTTTCTACCTACAAGATATGCTGGAATAAAGGTGGAACAGAAATTGAAGGGGTGGCCAACTAAGAATTGGCCCAT
>REGO01000732.1:23785-34032 GCA_010120015.1 Rhombomys opimus | reverse complement strand
CTCTGTTTTTATAGTGTTGGGGTCAATGCTTAGCTGAAAAATTGGCTCAAATTTTACTATAATTCAGAGAGAAGAAGAAAATAGTAGGCAGATCATTGACTTTCTGAGAACATAGTTTTGATTGAACCTAGGGTCTTACATGTACTTACCATATGTTCTATTACAGAGCCACTAACACTATTAAATTATAAATGGCTGATTTTCTACTTGAAACTATTTAGGGATTCATTTAACCTACCTCTATCATTTCTGTTTCCACTCTGCCAACATGAAAAATTCTTTCCAATTAATTAATGGGATGTGATATATAAATAGTGTATGCTGAGCATTTCAATACAGACTAAAATAAAATATTTTATTTTTTCTTCTACTTTCTTTGTAGAATTTAGACTTTAGACTCTTTCTCTTTAGACTTCTACTTCCTTCTCATTGGCCTCATTTTCAGAAATGACTTTTCTTTAGAGTTGAGGTATTCTGTTCCATTGTATGTCACTTAAAGGTGCACAGGTATAATTTAAATTTGTTTGTGGCATTGTCAAATACA
Organism: Rhombomys opimus; assembly: GCA_010120015.1. NCBI lineage: Eukaryota > Metazoa > Chordata > Mammalia > Rodentia > Muridae > Rhombomys > Rhombomys opimus. Next base: position 33,488 of record REGO01000732.1, on the reverse strand, counting down.
GGATTATTTTTTTTCTTTATAATTTTGTATGAAGCAGTGGGAACCAGGGCAACGATCATGGCCTGATAGATAAATATATCTGATTTTATATTTGCTTGAACATTTAAAAAAGAAAGTAAATATATCATTCAAATCAGTTTTCAATCAGAGCATTAGTGCCATTATGATATGAATATCCGGGTGTTGCCACACACGATAACTGCTCTGTTATTCAGTGCCCAAGCTTGTCTTTAGTTTGTAAGTAAGAAAACTTGTAGAGGTGACCTCCTTCATTCACACTGCATTAAGGCCTGTCTCTGTATATTTGATTGTTAATTGCAGTGAGCTAAATGCTAACAGATTCTGATATCATAATTACTATATCATGACTCATTACCAGCCTGTTTTGTAAATCCTAAAGAAAAGATCACACCGTCCTTTATCTCTAGACTGCTTAAGGGTTGCATCACATATGTCTCACTGTTGATTAGTTGCTATAAAGATCTGGTCGTTAATAGCTAGGGCAGAAAGTGGAAGGTGGGACTTCCAAGCAGAGGAGGGGACTCTGGAAAGAAGAAGGGGGGGCTCCTTTTACCAGGAGGCATGAGAGGAGACAGATACGACTATGGGCCTGGACAATATGGCTAGCCATGTGGTGGGATGGGTTTAGATGGTAGGATTAGTTTAGATAATCTAGTTGAGAGTCTGCCTAGGTAAGGCCTAAGCTTCAAAATCCCAAAAGGTCTTATTATCTTTATTCTCATGGCTGGTGGTTCATCAGGGTCTTACAATAAATGCTGAACTCAGAAAGCCATGATTGGGTCTTGAGTAAGAAAACAAATTGACAATGTTGTAAAGCTATTTGTATTTCAGGAGGACTCTTCTAATCAGCTACTCTAGCTCCCAAATGAATGAGACAGAGACTAATATAAGATTTACTAAGTTTTAAGTACCATAACTGGGCAGATATCCATTTATACTAATCCTCTATGCTAGTTTTGCTATTCCCCAACAATGCACTCTGTAGTACATGCCATATCTGTTTTGTCTGGGCTGTTTCTGCTCCATCAGGTAAGTATTCCTCACCAAGTACTTTTTCCTCTTCTTTCTTCTTTCCTTCTACCTTGAGGTCCCTACCTTCATTCCCAAGACCAGGAACAAAATTCCACCTACCTATTTCCTCTGCCCAGATTTGGTTTTTCAAATTTTCTTATTAAACTATCAGAGATAATTAAAGAGCAAAGTTTTCACAGCATTGATCAATGTACATGACAATGTACTCATCCTGACTGCAACCAGATCTTGAGGCCCAGAATTTAGCATTTGAATACACTGAGCACCAGACCAATCCACAATATAATATGAAAACTAATGATTAATTAGATAGCAACAGCAGGCTCCTCTCTTCTCTATCTTCTTTTCCCAAATGCATTTCTCAGAAGATGACACAGCTTTAGCATTTAAAAATTTCTCCACTTCATTGTGATACTCTTGATGTGAGAGTTATTTTTCATCCAAATGTCTCTGAATTTTCTCATTCTCAATACCAATAGATATTGGCACTCATGATTTCTCACTGATGATCTTGTAAACAGATATCACTTGGCCATGGACTACATTATCCTTGAATTTAGACCAAGTTATTTAACTAAGATATAAAGGTAATTTGGTAGTCATCCACTACAGCCCTATTCAAAAACGGAGATTTCAGTATGAAGTGTGTTTGCTTTGGGGGTGTCACAGAAAAATCCTACAATTGTAAGAACTGTACTCCTCCAATTTGAGAAAATAAGAAATGATGGAAGTAAGGCAGAAAGGAAGGGAGTGAGGAAAAGAGAGAGCATGTGTATATGCCTGAGAGAAGAAGAAGAAACAAAGAAATTGGAGAGGGAAATAGAGAGGGAATGAAGAAAGAAAGGAAATTTCTTTTGGAAAATTGACAGAACTTCACTGTTTGAGTGTCCTCTCGCTCTAATTCAAAAGCCTAATACTCAGTCAATGAAATTAATGATGAGGAAATTGTGACTCAATCGAATGAAATATGTTCTTTGCATTGTGTGTAGTCAGGCAATAGAGTTCTCTGAGGCAGATGAGATCAAGTCAAATAAAGTGGTTAGATATGAAAACAGAAAGGATAGCTTTATCTTCATCCGTAGCACTTGCAGTTATTGGTCTATTGATCAGACAGTGGGGAATTCATCTTTTGCTTCTAGGCATATTGATATGTTGACTGTCTGCAAAGAGCTATGTGAGGTATCTTCTGTGGGATTTATGTTTCAGAATGAAAACAAGCAAGGCATGGTGTGTGAGATTGATCCAAAACTTCCAGAAAACAGCAATTAGATACACTATACCAAACTCGTGTGACAAATGGAACGATGCAAACCTCAGATGCTTTACAAAATAAGTAGGAAAGCTATTAATAAAGTAAAACAGAAGTGAAAAAATGCAGCTTACAGTAAATGTCCCTGCTCAAAATAAAACTGGATAGATAGATAGATAAATAGATATGATATTTACTGACTATTGATTTCATGCTATATGTCATTTATCTGCTTCCACCTACATATCTTAATGATTTTATGGACACTGTAAAGAAAAATAGTAACTAAAACAAGCAACTAAAAGCACATACTACATGTACTGTTATATAATTTTTAATCAATGAGTTAGGTTGTGTTATTTCCATTAAACTGAAAGAGATGAAACATGAAACTCTGGCCTTTTAAAATATTTTGTTTTAGACTCTCAAAACCATTTTCCAAATACAAAGCTGGAGTTCATAATAGATAAACAATTTAGTTGTGGCATCATTGTAAAAGGAAAGGAGGGGAGGATTTTTGACTCTCTGCAGCATGCTTTACGAAATAAAATGACTTTGGCCTTATCTTCTATTAAGGAGCTGCCTTGGGCCATTACTTTATCATGAAGAGATTTAATTTGAACATTTTAAGTGTGTGCTTAATAGAAAGGCTTTCTTTGCAAAAGGAAATAACCATTTGAGAGTAAAATTCAATTTAAATATTATCCTGCAAACATTATAATATTATTTGGTGTCGAGCACATTTCACATGGAAACACATCTGTATCGCACTTCACTGTTCATCCTAGTGTGCCACACTGTGCTTAAAACAGTCCAAGCTTTAGGAAACAGATGCCACAAAGAAACACGGGAATACTGGGGACCAGAGAACTCACAGTATTGAAATGAAACTCTTAAAGGGAATTCTCAGTGAAGTACCTTGTAATTTCAAATGTATTTAGGCTCTTTGACTTCTGCTCCCCTCCGACCCAGGAGCAAGGAGCAGTCCTGCTAGACCACAGAGGAGGACTTTGCAGCCATTCCTGAAGATACCTGATAAACCAGGGCCAGATGGAAGGGGAGGAGGACCTCCCCTATCAGTGGACTTGGAAAGGGGCAGGGAGGAGATGAGGGAGGTAGAGTGGGATTGCTAGGGAAGGCGGGAGGGAGATATACAGCTGGGATACAAAGTTAATAAACTATAACTAACATTAATTTTTTTTTAAAAAAAGGAACAAAAAAAAAAAGAAAAGGGAAAAAATAGTGAAATTCTGAGAAAAAAAATCTGTCATGGATTATTAGGTAGAATTTGTGGTTTAAATTCTAGAGGAAAGTTTTTTAAAGGAGTGCATATTAAAACAACATTTGTAGAAATCTTAGCTGTCTAGCAGAGTTTCAGATGCTACATAGTGGAGAGAGAAAGAAACAGACTAATTCATGTCCTCATAGATTTTTCACATGGTTGGAAACCAGAGATTATAATGAACCACATGTGTAAAATTGCACTAACATGGTCTAGCATCGATCTAAAGGAATGGAATCACAAATCTGGATATTAATACAGAAATCATTTTCTAAAAACATTTGAATTTGGATCTGGTATTTGAAGAATTTGTATTGAAGGCGTATATGCAGGACATAGGCTACACATTCCATGTGGATGAAAAACGGATCTGGAGGGATTAAAAGACAAGCAGAGTGGCTGGTCAAAGACTAGGAGCTAAGAAGACATGTGAAGGCTATTATCCTGGTGGCCGCAACACTTCCCACATCTCATTCTTCTTAAAAACAAGTATTTGCTTCTTGTGCTATGCTACTATCACAGATTGCCCACAGCTACAAAGCTCCTGCCTTATCCTTCTGGCACCTTCTGAGACCAGGTTTATTTGGCATTTAGGTACTCAGTTACTGTGAATATTCTCATGGATGTTCCACATGATTTGATATTCAGTCTCCTCCCATCAAGAAACTTGGTTACAGAAAGTGTGTTTTATCAAGAAATGCATGAAATAAAAATTGGTCACGTGGAGGAGGGTTGCCCTTTCTTCACATCCTCTCCAGCACATGTCATCCCTCGAGTTTTTTGTTCGTTTGTTTGTTTGTTTGTTTGTTTTCTTTTATTTTTTTATTTTTTTATTTTTATCAGTTACATTTTATTAATTCTGTATCCCAGCCGTGCTCCGAACTCTCATTCCCTCCCAGTCCCTCCCTCCCTCCCTCATCATCACTGTGCCCCTTTCCAAGTCCACTGATGGGGGGGACCTCCCCCCATTCATCTGATCCTGTTTTATCAGGTATCTTTCTAACAGGATCCCTCGAGTTTTTTATCTTAGTCATTCTGGTGGCTATAAGGTGGAATATCAGGGTCATTTTGATTTGCATTTCCCAGATGACTAAGGACACTGAGTATTTCATTAAGTGTTTCTCTGCTGTTCAGAATTCCACTGTTGAGAAATCTCTGTTTACCTCTGTATCCTATTTTTTTTTAATTGGATTCCTTGGTTTGTTGGTGTTTAACATCCTGAATTCTTTATATATTCTGAAGTTTAGTCCTTTGTCAGATTTAGTGGGAATGTAAACTTGTACAACCACTTTGAAAAACAATCTGTTGCTTTTTCAGAAAATTAGGAATAGTGCTACCTCAAGATCCAGCTATTGCACTCCTGGGTATATATCTGAAAGATGCCCAACCACACAACAAGGACATTTGCTCAACTATGTTCAAAGCAGCTTTATTCATAACAGCCAGAATCTGGAAACAACCTAGATGTCTCTCAACTGAAAAACAGATACAGAAATTGTGATACATTTACACAATGGAATACTACCCAACAATTAAAATCAAAGAAATCATGAAATTTTCAGGCAAATGGATGGAAATAGAAAAGGTCATCCTGAGTGAGGTAACCCTGAAGAAATAAGACACGCATAGTATATACTCACTTATAGGTGGATATTAGCCATATAATATAGAATAACCATACTACAATCCTAAAGAATACTACATACCATAAGAAGCTAAAAAACAAAGAGGACCCCAGGGAAAATGGTTAATTCTCATTCAGAAGGGCAAACAGGATGGACATCAGAAGTAGGAGAAGACAGGAATAAAACAGGAGTCTTCTACAGAGGGCCTCTGAAAGACACTACTCTTCAGGGTAACAAAGCAGATGCTGAGACTCAAAGGTAAATTTTGGGCAGAGTACATGGAATCTTGTGGAAGAAAGGGCAGATAGAAAGATGTGGAGGTACTTGAGCATATTTTGAATATATGCCTAGGAGTGGTATATCTGGATCTTGAGGTAGCTCTATTCCTAATTGTCTGAGAAAGAACCAGATTGGATTCCAAAGTGGTTGTACAAGTTGATATTCCTACCAGTAATGGAGGAGGGTTCCCCTTTCTCCACATCCTCACCAGCATGTATTGTCACTTGAGTTTTTGATCTTAGCCATTCTGATGAGTGTGAGTTAAAATCTCAGGATCATTTTGATTTGCATTTCCCTGATGACTAAGGACATTGAACATTTCTTTAAGTGTTTCTCTGCCATTTGATATTCCTCTACAGAGAATTCTCTATTTAGCTCTATAGTTGGATTACCTGATTTGCTGCTTTTTTAACTTCTTTAGTTCTTTATATATTCTGAATAATAACCTCTGTCAGATATAGGGTTGGTGAAGATTCCCAGTCTTTAGGTTGTCATTTTGTTCTGAGGACAGAGTCCTTTGCTTTACAGCTTTTCACTTTCATGAGGTCCCACTTGTTGATTGTTGCTCTTAGAGCCTGTGCTGGTGGTGATATGTTGCTCAACCATGTTCTTAGCAGGTTTACTAGTAATAGCCAGAACCTGGAAACAACCCAGATGTCCCTCAACTGAGGAATGGACACAGAAATTGTGATACATTTACACAATGGAATACTACTCAGCAATTAATAACAAGGAAATCATGAACTTTGCAGGCAAATTGCGGGAACTAGAAAAGATCATCCTGAGTGACGTATCCAAGCAGCAGAAAGACACACATGGTATATACTCACTTATAAGTGGATAGTAGACATATAATATAGTATAACATACTAAAATCTGTACACCTAAAGAAGCTAAGCAAGAAGGAGGACCCTGAGTAAGATGATCAATCCTCACTCAGAAAGAGAAACAGGATGGACATTGGAAGAGGGAGAAAATGGGAAACAGGACAGTAGATTACCACAAAGGGCCTCTGAAAGACTCAACCCAGTGGTGCATACAAGCAGATGCTAAGACTCATGACCAAACTCTGACAGACTGCAGGGAGTCTTATGGAAGAGGGGGAAAATGATACCAAGAGGAGAGGACAGGACCTCCACATGGAGAGCAACATAACTAAGTTATCTGGACACAGGGGACTTTTGTGAGACTGATACTCCAACCAAAGACCATTCATGGATATAACCCAGAACCCCTGCTCAGACGTAGCTCATGGCAGCGCAGTCTCTAAGTAGGTTTCCTAGAAAGGGGAACAGGGACTGTCTCTGACATGAACTCAGTGGCTGGCTCTTTGATCACTTGCCCCTGAGGGGGGAGCATCCTTGCCAGGCCACAGAGGAGGACAATGCAGCCAGGCCTGATGATAACCTCTCCTATCAGTCGACTTGGAGAGGGGCATGGCAGGAGAAGCAGGGAGCCGGTGGGATTGCAAGGGAATGAAGGAGGGGCTACAGCTTGGATACAAAGTGAATAAACTGTAATTAGTAAAAAAATATAAAAATTTAATTAAAAAAATAGAAACACCTGGAGGAGACAGGATCACCACAGGATATCAACACAGCTAAAAAATCTGGGCTCACGGGGTCCTGCAGAGACTGATGAATCAACCAAGGACCATATATGGAGAGGACCTAGAACCCCTGCTCAGTCGTAGCCCATGGGTTACTTAGTCTCCATGTGGAATTCCCTAGAAAGGGGAACAGGGACTGTCTCTGACATGAACTCAGTGGCTGGCTCTCTGATTACCTCTCTCCTGGTGAGGTACCTAAATAGACCACAAAGAAAGTGGATCTAGACAGTCCTGATGATACCTGATGTTATAGGGTCAGATAATAGGGGAGAAGGACCACTCCTATCATTGGACCAGGGCAGGACAAAGATTGGGAAGAGGGAGGGGGATGGGACCGGGAGGTGATGAGGGAGGGGGCTACAGCTGGTATAAAAACTGAATAAATTATAATGAATAATTATAACAAAGAAAAAAAAACATAAAAAAGAAATTGACCAGATGGAGATATGCAATGATGGAAGAAGAGAAATATTCCAGTTGAGTATTCTCAAGGAGATAAACATCTAGGAAGAAGGGCAGGAATTCAGTACTGTCAGTCATTTCTAAAATAACACTGAAAAATCGTATAATGCACTTTTACAATAGGATAGGAAATTTTCCTCCCTGCAATAGTTTGGAATCCCTGACAAGAGACACTAACAGAAAGTTTGGAGTCAGTCATTTCCAGTGATTTTAATTTTCTTTTTCACTCTCTTTCTCTCTGAAAATTAAGGAATAGTACAGAGGAAAAGGCAGGAGACAGACAATATGCTAGTTTTTAAATGTTTACTCCAGATGACCTATATTACACCTACTTTAATCTTAGAATCTAGGCCCTGCTGAAACCACAGTATTTCTAATACATTTCTCTTGCTTTCATACATATTGACAGACATCCTCCTGGAACTTTGTCTATGAGTTCCAAGTTGGCCAATTTATTCACGCCATGGCATACCAGCTGGGAAGTGAATCGAGGCTTGCCACATACTGTTCTCCATATTATTCCCTTCTTCCTATTTGGAGATCTGACCACCTGGCTGTAGACTCTTGCTAGAAACCATTTCTATTCTTAAAAGGCATGAGAAGAGACTCACTTATGGGCTCTGATTCCCTCCAGGTTCCTCCTCTGCTGTGTGTCTTAGGTGCTGGGGCATCAACCCTCTCTGTGCAGCTCTGAAAATGTTGTTGCTTCTTTGACTTTCTATCACTGCTAATAAATATTTTAATAACTTCTTTATTCCCCAGTAGTACATCTCAGAATCCTACTAAACCCCCATCCCATATCAAACTAGTATCTACATCAAAAAGTTCTGATATGGATAGGTAGCCCGAACCGGAAAGCATAAATGTTTGATATTAGCATTAGTAAAATATTTGTGGAGCTAAAGACATAAAATAAATATATTTATGAATCATTTAAGTTTCTAGTAATTTTGTATTTTAACTTTAGAATTCTTTGTTGTTGTTGTTTTGTTTCTTTTTGTGGTAAACATTTTAAAGTCTGTATGTTTAATTGAGAAAGTATGCGAAGAAGAAGTTCAACCTTTAGATAAATTTGATAAAATCTTACAATAATGTGATAGGATACCATGATGCAAGGTGCTATGAAAATACAGTGACAGAAACATGCTTTTATGTTCTTCTTGTGTTTGTTGAGAAATAACAAATAATCACACAGACTGTTCTGACTGGGAAAATGAGTTTACATTAATTAGTGATCCCTGCAGGCTGCAGTTTGCATCTAGGTAATGGAGTGCAAAATGAGACTTTTGACTGTACCAGAAAGCTGTTTAGCTTGAAGATGCTCCATAATTGGTGTGTGTGCTTCTGTTCACTCCTGTCTCCTCTGATCTTCCAGGGTGGTGACAGGGATGACAAGTCTATGGAGTTCTGATATGGATAGCTAGCCCGAGCTTCTCCAAGTCCTCCAATATGATACAGACTGCTCAGTTTTAAGCTCATGATTCTATTAAGTTGAAATGACAGAAACTAAAGACAAAACTTTCCTCAGTCCATGCTCACCACAGGTGTCATGTGTTTAACGTGTACTGACTTTAATATCCTTGATTTCTTAAGCTTCTCTATATATCCCAAGGTTCTCTCATGTCACAAATCTTATGTTTTCTCTGTCAGTGTGTTTATTGGACAATTTAAAGTATTAGAAGAAACAGATGGTATCTCAGCATTTGAAGCGTAAATTGTTATGATATATGTAAGATGAATGCACATAATGTTCTGTGCATTGTGAATGTTCTGTTGGAGGTAGATGAGTTAAAATCACATTAGGATAAAAATAACTATAATTTTTTAAAGTAAGAGCTGGGGTTGGCTGAGTAGTTAAAGTTCTTTCAATCTAAGCAAAAGCATATGGAGTTTGATCACCAAAGTAAAAGCCAGAAATCAATCATCTATAATATTCTCAATAACTGTAATTTTGGCCTTTAGAGTCATGAAACCAGAGAGAACAATGAGAAGGTTGTTTGTCTCAGGCATCTTTAATGCTGTCATCACCATCTGTGTCCTGATCCAACTAATTCTCTCTGGAGTCTGGCTGGGAACCTCTCCTCCCCATATTGACACAGATGCTCACTCTGAACATGCTCAAGTCATCATTTTATGCAACAAGG
>REGO01000731.1:689121-720543 GCA_010120015.1 Rhombomys opimus | reverse complement strand
TTATTTATTCATTCATTTATTTCCTCTGCCTCCATCCCCAAGCCTCTCTGCACCAATACTCAGCAACCTGTTCCCTACTGCAGCTGTACCCCAGACAGATTGGGCTCTGAGTGATGATGAGCCTGAAGCAGAACATACCACTCAAACATGCTACTGTGGCAAAAACACTGAGGTGAAGGTAAGTGAGAAGAAGCTAATGTAAGAAGAACCATGGGACCCTTCCATTTGAAAAAAAAAAATCGCATTTATAAAGGAGTCTCAATTTCCTGTCTGTATGAGGAAAGGCAGGAGTTAGTCACTAGAACCCCTATGAGCCGGGAGGAATTGATGTAGAAACAAAACACTATCTAGTGCTTATCTCTCCCTCATATATTTACGTCTTTTCACAATTGTGCCTCTGGAAACTCGTTGTGCTTATCCTTGCCACTCCTCCACAAAGGTGTTGCTCTGTTAAGATGCTCTGTAAACACTAGGTGTAGCGGTGCCCTCTCCTAATGCAGCTCCCGAGAGACCTCCTTGGTTTGTTGGCCAGCCAGCCTTGCCTAATGGGTGAGCTCCTGGTCATTGAGAGATCCAAATCAAAGGAGCTGGATAGCATTCCAGAGAAGGGGAGCCAGAGGCTGTCCTCCAGGCTCTATACCCAGGCGCACATACATGTATGCGTACTGTTCATACATGTGCGCATGAGTACATTCAAACACGTGTACTTCCAGGTGTACGGATTGTACACATATTTGATTTTCTGTTTCCTACTAGTCATTGACTCCAGTCAATGATCACAAGATGGTTAGAGGAAAAAAAAAAAGTATTTTCCCCTCCTTTATAAACCTGATTGGCTGCATTCTAAGGGAGTTTCTGCTTGCAAGTCTTTGCCTCTTTGGAGTGAAGAACTGAAAACACTGCCCCTTCTGTTTCTGGAATCCCCACAGGGGTTTGCAACCTAGTTTGAGCCACTAATTTGACTTTGCTGGTTTCCTTAGACAAGGGAACTTGGAAACCATTCTGAAAAAAAACTCTGCTGTACAAAGGAGTGTGAACATTTATGTGGCTGATTGAAAGCAGCGATTATCAGATAATGTTCTGTTAAGCTTCACAGGAGCTGCTGGGCTGGGAGAGGACCAGAGAAGCTGTGACAATCTGGGCAAGTCAGTCGTTTGCCTGAGGCTGTGTGGCTCTGCTGAAATCTCTGCTTTCCGAGATGTCCCATTGACATCAGAGGCATTTTTAACATACTTAGAGTTTAGTGTGATTCTAAATCAGGTCTTTTAACCAGAGGAGTCTCATGGAGAAAGGGGATTTTAAGGGAGCTCTGAATGTCTCAAAATACAGTACTTTGTCTACCATTTTTCAGAGGAAGAAGGAGCCATAGCCTTCTTTGACATCTAGCCTATAACCTTTAATTGACCTTGATGTTGATGAGATCCATTAAATTTTTGACTAAATATTATTTTCTAAATTTAGGAAAAATAGTTCTGTACATCTAAACAATCTGATCCCAGGCTATAAACAACAAAATATTTGCAAGGACTGTACCGCAAGCTTGTATTCTCAATATTGTATTCTTGAGAATGTAGGGATGGGTCAGGGGTTAACAGTATTTGTTGTTGTTGTAAAGGATCTGGGTTCTGATCCAGCACTCACGAAGGGGGTCTCACAACTACCAGTAACCTCAGATCCAGAGGATCCAATGCCCTCTCCTCTCTCGGTATCCTCACACACATGGCATGCACATAGACACACACATAGACACGTAGATCTAAAACAAAACCTGAAAGAAAATGATATTCTTGATCCAGCACTCTTGATTTAGATAATGCTCCCTAATGTTGGCTCTCCTGACTGACCCCTTGTGATCGGTCTTACTTTCCCCATTTGTTAAATGGGAAAAATAATGGTACCATCTCCCGTAAGACTGGAGCAGAGAGCTCAAAACAGTGCTTAAAATCTAATACTTACTTGATGTGTAGTAATGATATCCATTATTCTTTTTAAATTTTTCTGCAGTTATTTACCTGTTTACTCGTGTGTGTGAGTGTGTGTGTGTGTGTGTGTGTGTGTGTGTGTGTGTGTGTGTTTAGGTAAGAGGACAGTCTGGGAGTTGGTTCTCTCCTTCCAACATGGAGGTACTGAGGACCAAACAGAAGTCCTCGGCCTTGGCAGCAAGTACCTTTACACACCAACCCATTTTGCCCACATACATGCTTTGTATCCAATACTCCAGGGAAGAATAAATTTCAAGTAAGAGGCTATGTATGCAAAAGGCAGAGTGACCTGTCAGGAAGTGGGAATGACAGGCAGGATGAAGAGTCATCTCCTGCTCAGTGTGGGAGCACATAGCTTTAATCCCAGCACTCAGGAGGCAGATATAGAAGGACCTCTGTAAATTCACGTTCAGCTTTGTTTACATGGTAAATTCCTGGACAATCAGAGCTACATATTGAGATTCTGTCTTGGGGGGGGTGGGGAGTTAAAAAGGAAAGGAAAAGAAAAACAAACTCCAAAGTATTATCTCCTCATTACCACACTCAGAATTCAACATTGAGCTACAGTAGATAGACTCAAGCCAAACATAAAATCCACTAACTGTACAAGAAAGAATGAGATGCTCCAACAAAACCTTATCCTTTTTAGTACGTCCAGGCTGCAAATATACTATACACTGGGAGCACCAGAGTACAGAGACAGTTGGCTCTCTTTATGAATGCCAATAGTTTGTCATTCTCTAGCCTGTAAGTGTCTGCAGGCCAACTACATACTGGACAAGCCAGAAAGAGGACAGAAGAAAGTGGTCTGTGAAGGGAGCGGAGCTTCTATGACTTCTTGTAATTGAGCTTGGTTTTCATCAGCATCACAAACACCATGTTCAAGTCAACCGGGAAGAGAGAAGAAAAGGGAAGCACTATAGAGAGGAAAAGGGCCTTAGGCCGGAGCCTGCTGCCTGGCCCCACCATGGGAGCCTCCAGAGTTAATGAATCCCTGCTGTTCTCCTTTACAGCAAACAGCCATGTTTTTGCCTCTAGCACTGGCTCAGCTCCCACTCCCTTCCCGCTGGGAGTCAGTCAAGGAGAAGGTGGCTCTGTGGTTCTTCCCTGGCCACATTCTTCTGGTTCTATGTCATTCATGCAGATCATTGAAAGCCAGCAAGCCTCTCTGCTTCAGAGTCAGTGTGCTCCTGCAACACCTGGGGAGACCTGGCCTTGACTTCCATGTGTGTATATATAAACTTCAACTGAAAAGAGTTGGCTGCTACACAGGGCTTTACAAAACCACTGGCGAATGTCTGGCCGTGATCCAAGTGGCTAGCTGACGAGTTAATAATGGGTGAGCCATTTGAGGTGTGAACACAAAATAAAGTCATTTCATGAGAAGACAGCAGAGGGTGGAGGTAGGTATGACCTCAATGCACAAGAAGGACATTGCATGCAGCAGACCCTGTGTGTACCAAGGATCTCCTACTGACTGGGTGTGTGGACTTAGAAAGGTTCATTGACTCTCTGAGTCTCAGTTTCCACATCTTTAGAAGCAAAATAGGGGACTAGTGAGACAGCTCGGTGACAAGAGAGACACTTGCATACAAGTCTGGTGATCTGAGTTTGATCCCTTGGACCTACATACTAGAAGGGAAACTGATTCCCACAACTTGTCCTCTGACCTTGTGGGACGCGAGTGCGCGCGCGCGCATGCACGCACGCACGCAAGCACGCACACACGCACACACGCACACACATACACACACACACACACACACACACACACACTATAAATAAACAAATAAATAACAAAATTTAAATGCCAATAGTAGCAACCTTGTAAATTTGCTAAAAATTTCTAAATGAGTCTGGTAATACACATAATAAAAACTAATATTTCCCATCACTGTACCTATTTATAAAGCCCCACTGTAGCTCTTTCAAAAACAATAATCCATTCAAACTATTAGCTGAAATTAAAAAGTGGGTACTGTTCTCCTCGGATCTGTAATTTAAGCTACATTACATTGCTATTGATTCAAGACAAAAGCACATTTAAAACTGTATTTTCTTATACAATTATGTTTTTAGTTGGAGGTCTAAGGGTAGAATGTGCATTCAATGAAAGACAAAAAAATGAGAGGCTTATTCTAATTGCATCCTGCCCAGGTCCCAGAAACACTGCTGCCAGGGGTTTGCCTTTGAATGTCTGGTTCAATCTCATCACATTGTTACTAGGTTAAGAAGATTTTTGTATATAAATCAAGCTGTTTCTGTTGGAGGAAATAAATGTCATAAAACAAACACTAGATAAACAGTCTTAATTCATTCGCTCATCACAAGTTATTGTATGTTTGTTATGTTCATCATCTTAGATCCCAGCATGGTAGCTGTGAATGAAACCTGTGCGAGCTCCCACTCTCCAGATATACAGAACATACATGTGTGAGACACTGATTAAATGTGGGGAGCACCACAGCAAGCAAAGACAGCCTATCCCTGAAGCTAATGACAAGGAACTCAATCTTCCTTTTGTGTCGGAAAACCTTCATGAGGGAGTGACATTGAACTTCAGACCTAAAAAAAAAAAAAGAAAAGAAAAAGAAAGGGGGGGCAGAGGATGGAAGATCAGAATGGACCATTTAATAAGGAGACAAGCCCTTGAAAACAATGAACTTTATTCCAAGGACTATGAAAAACAATTTGAAAGCAAGACAGTTACTGGGTCATATTGAACCTCAGAACAGCTCTTTGTACCCTGCATTCAATTGGGTGGAAAGAAGTGACTTGATGGAAGAGGCAATAAGGAGGTCAGAAAGATGGGACCTGTGATTGATGGTGTGTGGAGGATTGAGAGAGAAGCCACAGGCATTTCCTCATTCAAAACATTGTAAAACTCTAAAGGAACCCCTATATTCTCATGCTCAAAAGAGATAGGAGAAGAAGGGGGAGAGGAGGAGGAGGAGAAGGCAAGCGCCATCCATTGCCCTTATTGTTGCCACAGTCAATAAAGATTGGTGGTGGGTATTGCTGCTTTCTCCAGGAGTGAACTTGAAAGAAAGTCTATACCACGGGCAAGGGTTTGAGTGCCACTCCTAGTCATCTGAGCTGTGGAAGGAAAAGTAGTCTGATGTGAGCATGCATACATATAAAGGCTTAAGATATGGCTGATGAGGAGTCTGAATGGCTGGAAAGGTCTCCAGCAGAGACAAGGAGACAGGTAAATACAGTGAACACCAAGTGGGACTGTAAAGTGGGACTGTAAAGTGGGACTGTAAAGTGGGACTGTAAAGTGGGACTGTAGTGGATGAGAAAGTAGCCACCGAGAAGGGCCACAGGACAGCAAAGTCATGACAGTCCCTGAGTTACACAGGATTAGCTTAAGATTGTTTCACTTGAAGATGGTGAAGTGATACTGAACTGAGATCTTTCTTCTGGGCTGGTGATGAGTAGTACAATACTTACATGAGATGCTGATCAGAATCGGTGAGCTACAGCTCCTAAGTGGCTGAAGGATCACACGGGGGTAACAATCGATGCTCCACCCTGTGCTGTGTTGACAAACTATTGTGTTCAGAAGGTTGCCTGCAAGAACACATTTTCCATCATCAGCTTATGATGGGGTTATCATGATATCTCCCATAGTAAGCCAAAGAATTCTATAGGCACAACCTGCTCAGCCAATTAACAACAGCCAGAGTGGGGCACCAGCTCCTGACATCTGACATGTATGCATGAACTGATGTCCTGGTGGCTGAGACAGAGGTTAACCAAGGCACAGCAGCCTGGGCTGGAGCTTACAGAAACCAATCTGACTATTAGAACTTCTGCATGTGCCAATGTCAGCAATGGGGCCCACTTGCTGAGTTTGGATGAGAAAGACTGGGACAGAGACCAGAGTCTGTATTTTTAACAAAGTCCCAATGATGTTAATGGAGGTCCATGGACTGCCACTTGCACAGTGAGAACTTTATGCGCAAATGTCACGTTATCTAAAGTCATAAAGGAAAGCTCTTCTAACTCTATAGGAGTCATGAACAGGGGAAGGTAGCGTCAGGAGACCCTGACCCTTGGAGCTGGCACCTCAGGCTTCGTCTAAATGGACTGAGATGGTTTCCAGGCATGCTTCTGGGAACAAAGGGATTTCTACGCTTTCTTACCAAGGTTCAGTTATGAACTGTGGTTCCTCTTGAAAGATGTAAGACTGGCATTCTCCTTCACTCTCTCTCTCACACACACATATTTGTGTGTATATTCGTGTGTATGTATTCATGTGTATTCAGGTGCATATGTGTGAACTGAGGCTAGAAAAGATTACTGGTTCTCCATTTTGGTTTTTGACAGGTTCTCTTACTCACCTGGAATTCCTCAGAGAAACCAAGCTCCTGCCCAGCAAGCTCCAGGGATCTTCCTGACTCCCCACCACTCTCCTGGTGTTTCAAGCCCCCAACACCTTGCCTGCCTCTCTTTAATAGGAGTTCTGGGAATTGAACTCAGGACTAAGCCATCTCCCCAGCCCAAGATTCATGGCGTCTATTGTCACCACCATGCTAGCCTGACTGTGGACATTAAACCTTCACTCTTGAGTTTCCATGGCCTGCCACAGAATTGCCATCAAGAGACATCCCTTGATGCTGCTGTCCAAAAGCTAGAGGTCAGGAGGCATCTGGCAGGGGCCCTGATAAATCCCAGCCTGTGCATACCTCCTTTGGTCTCTATAAACCTTCTCCCTCTTCTTCCCAGTGGGCCTTCCTCAGCCCCAGGACAGCCATCAGTCAGGCTGGACCAGGGCCATGTCAACACCAGGCTCTGCTTGGATGTCCCTCTGTTCAACTGGGACCATTTACCTGATTTGGCTCTGGACGCTTTTCCTTATCGTATTTCATTGGAAAATCTGATCTCATTTGAGGTTAGTTTCCAGTTCTGTTTCTGGACCAGTAACCAGTGGAAGGCAGCCAGAGAAATATAAACAGGTAATGAAATGTAACAGGGTCCACACTTTCAGTGATATCTCATGCCTCCAACAAGTCTGGCTTCCTCCACTGTATAACCTGGGTCCTTTCTCCCTCCCCACGGCAAGTGCTTCAGATATGTAGATATCTGCAATCATTAGAAAGTCAGGTCCACCTGCTGGAGCAAGTTCAGGAGGGAGGGTGAGTCCGGGTCAGCCTGTAGGTGGCGGATGGGGTGAGAGTCTGGCCGGGAGCCCAGAGGGGCCCATGAATCACAGATTTCCAGAGGCAAGGCACTCTCCTTAGAGTCAGGTGAGAGCCCCACCTGCAGCTGGATGGCTGGATGCTATTAAACAGCGGCCCAGTGGGGATTCAGGCAAGTGTGCTGAATTCCTTAAGCCCTGGGAACAACTTACTGCCCTTGTCTGCTCTTTCTCCTTCTGGATATCTGTGATGCCTCTCTCTTTTTCCACACACCCATTTGTTTCTCTCTCTCTCTCTCTCTCTCTCTCTCTCTCTCTCTCTTTCTCTCTCTCTCTCTCTCTTTGTACACATGTCTTTCTGCCCCTCCTCTATTCTTCTTTCCCCTTTCTTTTCTTTATTCCTTTTAGCTCCCATTCACTTCTCTCCCCTTTCCCTTCCAACAGGAAGACAAGGCCATACGTTACTATGAGGTCATGCTGGAACATTCCTGCCTGGGGGAGGGAGACTGTAAGCGCAGGACTGATGGCCTGCAGAGCATTTGGAAGCAGTGAATCCTGCCTGGAGAAGTCAGTGTCTTCCACTCTTATTACTTCCCCTTTTTAGCTTCTGCTCAAGCTTTCTGACACCCTTCAGAGACACCACCCCTACAAATCTCACCCAGTCTTACGATAGCTCGGATCTGAAGGCATTTCTGCCTGTGCTGCAGCCATTACTTCATACCTCACTGGCTCTCACCAGCTCGCACAAGGAATCCAGATCCTTGAGGTTGTCTTTCATTACTAGAATAACTGCT
Source organism: Rhombomys opimus (assembly GCA_010120015.1). Taxonomy (NCBI): domain Eukaryota; kingdom Metazoa; phylum Chordata; class Mammalia; order Rodentia; family Muridae; genus Rhombomys; species Rhombomys opimus. The sequence continues at coordinate 712,624 of REGO01000731.1, read as the reverse complement.
CCATTGCTGGAGCTGGGGAGATGGCTCAGTGGGCAACACGCTCGCTAGGCATTTGTGAGGCTGGCGTTTGGATCTCTCACACCCACATGAATTCTAGGCAGTTATGACAACATATCTCTGTAATCCTTGCATTCAGGAGAACAGATAGTCCCCATTGGAACCTAGCTGGCTAGAATGACCAAACTGACGGGCTCTGGGTTCAAGTGAGAGAACTGCTTTAATATATAAGGTGAAAAGTCATCAAGGAAGACACCTGATGTCAAGCTCAGGTCTACACACACACACACACACACACACACACACACACACACACACACTGCACCTTTGCCAAATACAGTTTCAGATAGAAAGATAATCCTGTTGAAGCACACCTCTAGTCAAGGGTACTCCATCAGCACTGAGGCTGGGTGGCTTTCTTCCATTCTAATCACACTGTGTGAAGTCACACAACCTAGCACTCTGCTTACGTCTTCACATCAGTCCACTCTCCAGGCCTCAGTGGTGTGAAGGAAACATTAGGGCTGCTCAGAGTTCAGACCCTGTTCTAGCTGCCGCCACTGAGGAAACTAGCCTTTTTCTCTAGGATTCAGCTTCCTCCTGTCAGGTGAGGTGTTAGGTGACTCATCACAAAGTCCTGGAAGCCTCTCTCATCAATGAACTTGCTCCCTATATAAACCTGTGCTGTACGGTTTTCTCTGACCTATGGCTAGAAACCTGTCAATTCTCACAAGCCATTCCACACATTACTGGCTCTTTCATAGGATGCTACAGAAAACCTTGTGTATTCTTGGTCTCTTGTCTCCTGGCATCCCAGGAGGGGGTTTCCCAGGTACTTACCAACTCGTCAATCACCACAGACACAAAACAGCTACTTGGTTTTCATCTTCTCCTACTCCACTTATGCTGCCCACGTCTAAAGACCCCAAGCACTCTCAATGTGGGCTTCCAGCTGCGGCTACCGGCAGTCACAGGAAAGGTGCTACCCACTCATCCCCACAACTGTTGGGTCTCCAGACACCCACAAGCTACACTGATCTCTTCAAAAGGGGGTAAATAGTCTCTTTCCACAACACAGGCTCATCCCAATCTGCAAATGGCCCCACTGTGCCCACAAATGTTACAGAGTCTATCTTGTAATGCGAATACTTTCTCATTCTTGTCCTTATACACTTACTCTCAAAGTACTCAAAATGCAAGGTATATGCTGCAAAAATGGGCTCTTCCTCATTTCTTCCAGCTTTGAGTGAAAGACCCTGCCCACAAATCACCTTCTGGGGGGCTCCCCACTCCTTTTGCAGATGTGGATTCCACTGTCAATTCAAACTAAGACTTTCCACACCCCAACATATATATATATGTGTGTGTGTGTGTGTGTGTGTGTGTGTGTGTGTGTGTGTGCTCATTCTGTGGAAGAAAAGAGGACTGGGAGCTTATGGATATAGCATAGTCGGTAGCTGGACCTATAGCTCAGGGACCACTGCAGATTCCATCCCTGCTACTGTACAAAACTCGAGTGTCTATAATCCATAATCCTGACACTTACAAGGTCGAGATAGGAACATAAGAAGTTCAAGGTCATTGGAGGGCAGCCTGGGACACATGAGACGCTGTCTCAAAGTCAAAGGAGTGACCTGGGGTCAGAGGAGAGATGAGGAAAAAAGAAAAAGAGTCTGGCATGAAAACAGTACTGTAAGCAGCTCACTCAGTATGCCAAGCCATAAAACCAAGCAAAACCAAGAATTCTTTCTTTCAAGAGCTTCACCCCATGTGTTCTGGAGGCAGGTCTTGATTTCCAAAGAAAACCTGTGACAGGTAGGGCTGTTGGTGATATTTAAAATCCTTTATTCTGTATTCACTGACAAAGAAAAGAGTCAAATTGGTAAGGAAATACAACACTGTATTGTAAAGAAAGCACTTTCTTTCTGATGGTCGATGTAGGGGGCTTGAAAGGAAAGCTACAGGCTGGATGATCAGTCTGGAAAATATGCATTGTTTTATTTTTAGAACTAATGAAAAGAGCCTTCTATAGGAAGAAAGCATAACAACAGCCATTTTTTTCCTCTAGAAAAGAGGAGTAAAAAGTGGTTACCAGTGTGTACCCAGAATGCACCTGGAATCTAAGACCTTGCTCTTTGCCCTGTCCTGGGCATCTGGAGAGAATAAGCCAGAGTATAAATGCCTGGAAGGGAAAAACACATTTGATAGTTGACCACCCTGTCCTTGCTAGTAGCACACATGAAAAATAGAAAACCAGACTGTACGTTCAGGAATCAGGAAGGCTTCCTGGAGGAAATACTGGCAGAGACAGCTTTACAGGCTGAAGAACTGACAAGACACTAAGAATGATGCATGAATGTCCTTGGCTAGGAGTGAGGGAGGCGAGATGGCTGGACAGCACCTGGAGAAGAACCAGAAGCTCGAGACCTGTGGGGAATCACTGCTGAGGCAGCCTGAGAAGGGAAGCAGGCCTTTGGATGTGCCAGCACTTTGTCTTTACTTAAGAGGGTGTAGCCACTGACCTCATAGGTGGTGCCCCATAATTTCTGCATCCTGTCACTCATGGTGTTTCATGGTCCCCTCTCACCATGTAGAAGAGTGGGCCTATGTGTCTCTGTCTGCCATCTTTCTTGTTACTATGACAAAATGCCCACCACGTGGGACTTAAAAGGAGGAAAGGTTTATTTTGCTCATAGTTCCAGGAGTCTTGATCCATAATAATGGGGAGGTCTTGGTGCAGCACTGAATATTGTGGCAGACAGGAAACAGAGTAGAGCAAGAATAGGAAGGGACTGGGGCAAGAAACAGCCCTCAACCACATGACGCCGATGACACCCTTCTTCCTATTTCACCTTCCTCAATTCTACCGCCTCCCAATAATCTATCGGTTAACCTTCCACCAGACCAGAACGCTCATGATCTAATCAGTTCCGGGAATGTCCCCATCATGCAGTGTGCTTTTCTAATTTCCTGGATCTCTCAGTCAGGTCAAGTTCACAGGATTAACAATCAGGGAGACCAAAAACTGGTGAGAGAAGTGAAAACATGGCACTTCTCTGATTAGACTGCAAAAGACGCGACGGCTTCCATGTATCCCACTTCTCTCAGATTGCCCTCCGAGGGACATCATGTCCCCAGGCCTTGTGGTGACAACTCATGTGGAGAGGAGCAGAAGCTTCCTGACAACAGTTGTGATAGTCACCTGGAGGGAAAAAGGATGATTCTTCCAGGTCTAGGTTACTTTGCTGGAGCCCCACAGATTAGTTCAATAAAGAAATGAACAAGAAAATAATCAGAGATGATTTATGTATGCACAGAGCACACACTGGCAGACCCAGTAATGAGGGATCCTCAGAGGTAGTGAGGATGTCGCCTTACAGAGCATCTTAACAGAAGTCCAGTGCCGCTGTAGCAAAGTGCTGAAATGATGACCAGGGACTTTGAGCTCCCAGAGCAGCAAATGGGGAAGGCAGACAAATGGGGAGTCAGTGGGAGATAAGAGCCAGAAAGTGAGGTTTGCTGACTATCTGGGTTTGTCTCTTGGGAGTAGATTCTCTCTCTCTCTCTCTCTCTCTCTCTCTCTCTCTCTCTCTCTCTCTCTCCTTGGTAGGGAGGAAAGAGGCATCTTTATGGATTTAGATCCTGCTTTTTGGCAAACGGGCAGGAGAAAGAGCTTTACATGTTTCTGCTTCTTCTCAGCAGTCCTCAGCTATCAATAATCTCATGCCAGGCTGGCATGTCCAAGGTGGCGTGTTCAGTATCCTTCAGAGCCATGTTGGAAATGAGTCCATCTGTGTCACTCAAGGCTTCAGAAACCACAGCTTTAGGCAACCTTGACTGAACATTCGAGAGAGTCTCTGAAGAATTTGACATACAAGCCATCCCCAGATCCATGGCCCTTACAATCCTCAAAATAAAAGATAGTTATTTTAAAATTCTATGCTATTCAGGGTGAGTTTTTATACAGTAATAGATAGCTAAAACATAAAAGTAGCAAAGAACTAAATTGGCTAATTGTGTGAGTTCAAGCAAGTGACCCAACCTGAGCATCAGTTGTTTTTTTGTTTGTTTGTTTGTTTGGTTGGTTGGTTAGTTTTGTTGTTGTTGTTGTTTTCTATAAAATAAGAGGGATGGTCTTGGGTGATAGAAGGAAGTTAGTGATAGTCTTAGTGGGTCATAAATCCCTGAAGGCAGAACTGTGAGTGTTGATGCAGACCCAGAGTGGAAGTAGCTGGGAGCAAGACAATGAAGACAAGAAGCCGTCACTACTGCTCACTACCCTGTGACTGACGCCACGTACACACTCCTGCATGGAATTCTCCCATCCAAACTGAGGAGACACTAGACTGCTTCCATTTCACACAGTGACTGTGAGGCCCACAGACATTAAGTCCACAGCAGTTCCATACTGTCATGCTTCTGAAAGGTTGTTTTGGTCCAGACATGACTGACTTCTACAAAAGGAAGGTCACAATCCGTTTCGATTATCTGCCTTGTCACCTCACTGTCCCAACTCACCATCAACTAAAATCCCCACAAAATGGCTCCAAAGTTGTACCGGCTGGGTACAAATCCTAAGTTTCTAACCACAGTAAACCTAGGAGTGGAAACCAGAAATGCCAATGGGATTTGGTAATGTGGCAGAAGGGGCCAAACAGCAGTCTGCAAAGTGCCTTCCAAGCACACACATCCGGACAAAACCCCAACAGCGAGATCACTGAATGTTCCTCTGGTCTCAGCAGAAGGCCGGGACTTCTTACCCGTGTCTGGAAGCATGCCAGCTGCTTATTCCGGGACAGGCTCTGTGGACGCCTTCTTTTATTTTTTTGGCACAAGCACAGCTAAGTGCTTCTTCATTTTTCAGTTTTTAAGCCTTACTGTTCAGAGACACTAAATCAACTGTAAAAGTATGTTATGAAAACCAAGTTGGCAAGCCAGGTCTTCTGGAAAGGAGCAGGGGTGGCTTTATTTTCCATGATCTCAGAGTAAAACAAGTAGATTTATCCTCAGATGGTGTTTCTATAAGGTCATCAAGAGCACAGCCGTTTAAACCACGGCCTTGGCCCTGCTCAAGTGCTGAGCATGACCTAATCAGGCCTCAAATTCTCAAAGAAACAAAGAAAGAAGAAGGGGTGCTGGCCTAGATCTGAGGATTTCAAAGTTATCTCAGTGCAAGGAAGTTTTCTTTTTTCTGTGAAGCCTCCTGGGGAGCTTCCAAAGGAAGCTTATCATGCCCATCCTCTGAAGCTTCTTTTGCTCTGTGAAATGAGCAAGGTGAACTCTGAGCAGACCAAGCCTTTTTCTTTTCAAACGCAGACCTTTCGGGGCTACATGACTTGCTTAGAGTAGTAGCTGCTGGGGAGCGACCTTGCACAGGGGTTTAAACCTGCCTGAGTGTTTCCTCATTGGTAAGGACACAGCCTGGACGCCTTCAGAAATTAGTTTGTTTGGTTGGATGGGTGTGATGGCTCCGAGGCTAAAAATCACTTTTCATACAAACTTGGGATGACCCAAGTTTAATCTTTAAAATTCACATGGTGAAATGAGAAAACCAACTTGCTTCAAACCTGATGATTCAGGTTTGACAGAGGAAAGAGATCATGAACACCTGCAAGTTGTCTTCTGACTTACACACACACACGCAGACACATAGACACACAGTAAATAAAATGTAATAAAAATTCTTACAAAGGAATTCTGATGTCCTTATGAAAATTAAACAAGGTACGTGATGCTAAGCATTTTGCACATTGCTAGTTATTCCATAGAAAGGCAGTTGAGTGATCAAGAGTATAGGCACCACAGTTGGAAATGCCGTGTTTGAATCTTGCCTCCATCACTTACTAGCTACAGGCAAGTATTTGATAACTCAAAGCCATTGTTTTTTTTATTTTTTATTTAACTTTTATTAATTACACTTTATTCATTTTGTATCCCCCCATAAGCCCCTCCCTCCTCCCCTCCCGATCCCACCCTCCCTCACCTTTCTGCATGCATGCCCCTCCCCAAGTCCACTGATAGGGAGGTCCTGATCTTAGTCTATCAGTTCTCATCAGAAGTGGCTGTATTGTCATCTTCTGTGGCCTGGTAAGGCTGCTCCCCCCTCAGGGGGAGGTGATCAAAGAGCAGGCCAATCAGATTATGTCAAAGGCAGTCATTTTTTTTTAATCTTCACTTAGGAAAAAGAGAAGACAATGTATTGAGTGTCTCTGAGATCAATAACAGAATCCAAGGATGAGTTGAATGGCCACAGTGCTCACAGTAGCAGGAAAGCCAGGTCATATCGGTGATGGGAAGGATGTTAGCATCAATATGCTGCTATCAGGACAAATTAGGTACATCTGAGTAACAACTCTCAGTCTCTCTTCAGAGGAAGGTGTGTGCTTTGACATATGTTAGAGCCAAGGGGGAAGAGAGTAGTTATTGAAAATGTAGCTGTTAGCAAAATCAGGGGGCTGCAAGCAGAATCAATGGATGTCAACAATAACTAAAGCTTTTAGTACTGGTAATCACAGGGACGGTCTCACTCAGGAAAGTACCTGCTGCACAAGCTTAAAGACCCAAGTTCAAGTCCCAGAACCCATCACATAGGCATCAACCTGTAATCCCAGCACTGGAGAAGCAGAGACAGGCAGCTGCTAGGGCTTGCTGGCCAGCCAGCCAACTGGATCAGTGAGCTCCAGGTCAATTTATGAGAGATCCTGTCTCAAAACCCAAGGTGGACAGCAACTAAGGAATGAAACCCAAGGTTGACCTCAGACTTCAACAAGCCTATGCACACATGTGCGCCCATAGAAACACACCCACATACATCATTCATAGACTCACAAAGTGGGAGTAAAATACCATAACCATCACAGTACTTGTAGAAGCAGATATTAAGATTAATTCTACTATTGTAATATTCAAGGAAGGATAAAAAGCAATCAAAAATAACAGCACCAGAGGGTATGGTGGCACACACCCATGATCACAGAGAGAGGATGTGGCAGGAAGAACAGCCTGGGCAACAAAGCAACTTCAAGTCCAGTCTGGGCTGTTACATATAGAGATCAAACCAACCGGCAAACACTCAATGTCAGTCTGTACCTAAATGTGAACTTCATGGTTATTGGTATAATCAGAAGAATGGTCATTGGGCGAACAGTATTCTTATCCTCTCTTTGAAAAATGTTCTGCTTTTTTTCCCCCCAGTATTTTTGTCTTTGTGGGGAAATTAAAATCTCACCATTACAAAATGAAGACCATCTTTTCTTGTCCGCACTCTCAGCGTTTGACACTGTGTTAAGCACTTGATGTTTTTTGCTTCATTCACTGTATTACTGCCAGGTTGGGTCAGGAAAAATGATTAGCCACTGTTAAATAAAGTTTAATGGAAACAATAAAATGAATGTTTAGGTCATAATATTTTTATAATTGTTAATAATTAATACCAAGCTATTATCTTTTTTTTTCATTTGGTAATAAAGCTTCTTTATATGGTGAATTGCTCATTCGTTTCACCAGAACACACCGTTAAATTTCATGTGGTTACTTTCCCCAGTTGATTCATGCTGCATAAGGTTGCCTGGGTGTGAGGTATTCAATCACCAATCAATGCCTACAGTTTGGGGGGTCTGCCCTCTAAGGTGTTAGTGGTAAAGAGGAATAAATAGATGCTGATTGGAATCACTGATGTCTGCTGAACTGAGCGAGTCAACACATAGAATTTCCAGGTGCTCCCACTGCATTTTAAAAGTTTTGGGGATAATTGCACCACAGCTCAAAATGGCATTCATGTTGAGAACTTGAACTGCTGTCGGGGTCTTTGGCGTTCTGCATTCATTGCTCCTCTGTGACATGGTTGTTTGTGTTTCAACTTTAGCAGAGACCTGAGTCCTAGGAAAAGGTGATGTGAGAGCTTTTGGGTTGGAGCTGTATCACCACTGAGGTGAGAATTCAGGCTTCTCCCATCACTAGTGGGTTCTTGAGGCCTCTCTGTGGACTGTGCTTCACCCTGTTTCTTTAAATACTTTGAGAGAGATACATCATTCTTCTCATTATGAGTGCTTGGTGAGAATGGGAATGAGTTTTCTACTCTCTGACGCCATTCTTCTGTGCCCTGCACATGAGCTTTGCGGTATCAGGGATAGAGGACAGAGTTCTCTGCCGAGCTGACTGGGATGGGGAGGACTCATGTCCTGGCCATGCTAGATGACATCAGCCCTTTTACTCACATTCACAGGAGGTGAGGAGAGCGGCGGTGACAGGGAGGTTTTGCAGGCAAAGACCACCCAGGCTGTTGGAAACATTGTGCTGCCAGAGAGCAAAGTACACACAATAGCAGGAGGGCTGTGGAAAGTCTTATTTCATAATGGTACTGAAGATTGTTATGGAAGGAAAGTTTTCCAGAATAATTCTCCCTCCATCTTCCTAGACCACATGCTTGGTGCCGAAGCACTTTGCCTGGCCTAAAATCCTGCCTATAAAACTGAGGCTCAGGGACAGGAAATATAAATGGGGGCCCCTGGACACAAACTTATTCTGTCTGATCATCTTGTTTTAGCCCAGTACCTTCATCCTCTTTCCATATGTCTCTGCTGATAGTCTAATTCATGCCAAAGTAAACTACATTTCAAAGACAGAAGGAAAGAGCAATACCACCGTAAAAGTATAAGAAGGGCTGGAGAGATGGTTCAGCACTGCTCTTCCAGAGGTCCCGAGTTCAATTCTCAGCAACTACATGGTGGCTCACAACCATTTATCATGAGATCTGGTGCCCTCTTCTGGAGTGGAGGTGTACATGCAAAAAGAACACTGTATACATAATAAAAAAAATCTTTTTTAAAAAGGTGTAAGACGATAAGATAAACAGGAAAAAAGAAGATAAACAAAAACAGTTGGTGCTCGTGGTGGACAGTGTGTTAGTCAGCTTTCTGTTACTGTCACAAACACTCAAATAATCAGCTTATAATCAGGTTTATTTTGGTTTGTGGCTTCAAAGGTTTCAATCTACGTATCTCAGTTTTTTATCTGTTGCTATGATGAAAAACATCATGATAAGAACAACTTTAGGATAAAGGTGTATTTCAGCTCACAGTCTAAGTTAGAGTCTACCATGGGAGGGGAGTCAAGATGACAGGTGCCTGAAGTGGCCGGTCACATCCCAGAAAGCAGAAAGCGAAGATGCATGGGTACCGCAGCCCAGCTCCCTTTCTTAATCAGCCCATGTTCCCAGTCAGGCTGGAAGGGTCTTCCCACCTCAGCTAATGTCATCAAGATAATCTCTCACAGACATGACTAGATTCTGGCAAGTGACTCTACGTTGTGTGGAATTGACAATTATCACTAACCATCACACCATGGTCACTTGGCCCCATTGTATCTTCACAAGTTGGTAGATTATGGTGGCAGAAACCCATTTCTCTCTTAACTAGGAGCAAAAAGAGAGGTGGGTAGGAGCTGGGGAGGTTCCACTATAGCCTCTAAAGGCATGCCCTAAAATCTGTAGGCCACATTTGAAGGTTTCCACAACCTCTCAATAGAACCAAGTGGGGACCAAGCTTCTAAAACATGGGCATTGAGGGATGCTGTGGACCCAAACCAAACCAAGCACCATACACCTGGAATCTTAGCTATCACCAGGAGTGGTGCATTTAACTTCCTGATTTTACAAAAGAGGAAATAGATAAAGCTCAAAGAAGCTCTGATTTGTCCAAAGTTAATCCCAGAAAAGCCTGCCGGAGCCAAGGTCTTTTGTCAGCCTGATGTGAACGGAACTGGAACATTCATCCACCAGCACAACCTTCAATATTATGGAAGCTTAGATTTTTTCCCCATGGCAATTAAATAAAATTGTTATGGGGAGGAACAAGTATTAAAATCATCATCATCTTCTTCTTCACAGCCCCAGCAGCTGACAAGATGGGTCATTGTTGGAAGGTATCTATCTACCAAGCCTGATTATTGAGTTCCACCAGGACTCACATGGTGGAAGGAGAAAGCTGACTCCTTGCACTTTGTCCAGTGACCCTACATACACACTTATACACATGCACACACCCACCCCTACACACACACAAGCGCGGCCATATATATACTTTTTAAAACAATAAAGCATAATCTTCCAAGGTGACCACATGTACAGCCAAGGTCAAGTGAAAACTAAGGAAAACAGGGAACCTTCCAGAAGGAGGGGTAGACCACACTTCTCTTTCTTGCCTTAAGTTACAAGTCTTTCCACAGCCAGAACACCTCAGCCCTATTCTAGGCCAAGGGGAAACTGCTGCCTTTGCCCTGCTGGGCTCAGGAATTGTGTCAGTGTTGAGCCAATGCCAGACAGAAGTCTTGGCTCACCAGCCAAGAAGTCACCGATTTATCTCTGCAGGCTGAGGAAGAGGTCAGGAGCAGGTCAGAGGTGAGTCATGGAGAAATGAAAGGGCACGGGCTGAAACTTGTGCAGGTGAGCCTGGAAGCCAATAGGACAGAAAGGGCGGCTGGCGGATGCTCAGTGTCCTGTCCGGGGGTTCTTCAAACTCCCATTCAACCAAACTCAAATCAAATACTACTGTCTGGGGGCGATCTGTGCTGAACATATATAGATCACGTTTCTATCATTGTGTCCTAAGCAACACACTATAACAATTTATATAGCACTTACGTTGGATTAGACATTACAAACACTCCAGGAGTGAGCTGAAATACAGAGGAGGACATGCATGCCTAGGCTCTACTCAATTGTAGGACATTTTGGGAAGGGGATCCGGGAACCAATACCCTGGGAATGTGAGAGGCAAGGATGCTGGAAAAGGCAAGGAAGCTCTGAGCCAAGCTGGATTGTCTCTACTCCCTTCTCCCTAGGCCAGAGAGCTCTTTTTTTCTCAGTAGCAGCTTCATCTTCCCATCAAAATCCATCCTTCCAGCCCCTCTACTGTTCCTGGTTCATGTCCTAATGTATGAATGTGGCTAAAATACTCAGTGGGATTTCTTCCCCAGGCTTTCTGTTCTGCCCTCGCCCTCGGGCTGGCTTTGACTTGCTCTGTGCTCCTGCACAGACCGTTCCTGCCATCAGGAACTTCCCACTCCACTCCATCCTCAAAGCAGAATGATGGAGACAATGCTTCCTCTGGGAAGCCCCCTGCCCGACCTCCTCTCCTCCAGGGCAGGTGACTACCAGCTTGATCTTTTCCTGTACTAGGTTGTAAATATTGTTTTCCGCATGCTTCCCTTTCAACAAGGTGATACTACCAAGCTATTTCCAGCATCGAACAGTCCTCTGAAGGGAAAACGTTCTTTCAGGATAGAAAAGATACTTACAAATATTAGATTGAGAATAGCCAGCCTAAGTGTACATTCACTAGTGACAGGAGGAGTGCTTTAAACAGCTTTCCAAAGCCAGAAGTCCTCTTGGTACCTTGTGAGGAGATCGTAAACTTGGTCTCAAAAAAAAAAAAAAAAAATCATAGACAATCAAGGGAGGCAAGATGGGAAATATACCTAAGTTGGTAGAGTGCATGCTTACCATGCACAAAGTTCTAGGTTTGATCCCTCGCACTGTACAAATGGGATTTGGTCACATACATCTCTCATCCCAACATGTAAGAGGTGGAAGCGGAAGGATCAGAAGTTGAAGATCACTTTTTTTACTACATAGTTAAAGGCCAGCCTGGTGTATTAATTACTAGTCTTGTTGCATACACAAAACACCCTATAAAAGCAAGTTAGGGTGGAAGGCTTATTTCAGCTTACAGCCCATGGTGGTGAGGAAGACACGGCAGCAGGATCATGAGGCCAGTTAGGAAGTAGAGTTGTGAATGCTGGAGCTCATCCTATTGCATGCAGTCCTACAAAAGACATCATCTCAGAAGGCTGAAAGACAAAAAATAAGAATGAAAACTGAAACTTTGAGTAGATTTCATGAGCTCAAAAATGTAGACTCAGGGTTGGTGAGAAGAATCATTGGGTAAATATAGTCTTTGCCCAAGCCTGACCACTTGAAATGGAATTTGAGTTCCATTTCTGGATTCATATTCACACAAAGGTGAAGACAAAAATGACTCCACATAGTTGTCTTCTGTATGCTACACAAATAGTATTACTAATGTCAATAATACAATAAAGTAAAAACAAACAAACAAACAAAAAAAAACTAGGCTCAGAATTCTGTGAGATGCACCTCTAACCCTATAAGACCCCAAACACTGCAGTTTAGATTTTGCCATGATGACCACATCTTGGCCAATTTCTTGTAAAACCAAATGAGGCAGTGGCTCCATCCTGGCTTTCTTTGATACCAGAATCCTCATCGCAGTCCCCAACAGCGTGTCAACCATCTCTGCTCAACTTCCAGAAAAATCTCCTGGGCCTCAGTGGAGCAAATACTTCCACCCTCCACCTCCATACATGCAGATGCTGCTGCAAAGCCCTGTGCAAAAGCCACACAGTTTACTCCCCAAACCTGACCCTTTGTCTATTCCAAGGGCTTTACACATCCTGAAAGCACCTACTTCACAGTCCCAAGTCACTGTATCTATCTCATCATCTGCCTAAAATTCTCTCTCCTGTAAATAACCAAGGAAGAACTATCTGTCACTGAAGAAACAGCTACATCAAAGCAAAAGATCCCTATGGAATCATAGGAACCTTAGTTGTCAACCTTGGCAGGTTCTAGCCTGTGAGTCTTGATTCTGAGCCTGATTCCTCAAGTGTGACCCCACCCAAGTCAAGTCACTTTATATTTAAACACTTTTGAGTCAGAGGACACCAAACCACTGGAACATTGAACCATGTATTACCAGAGCTACATAACATTGGATACTTCACAACACTGAACCTCAGTCTCTGGGTCTGTGTGGTAGAATTGAACTTCCCATATGACTGTTGTAGAAATATAGATTTCATGATGCAAAAAGCTCCCATGGTGCCAAATATATCTGGGTAGTTTGTGTACTGTATTCAGATTCCCAGATTATGGGACAAGTGGAGGCTAGAAGCCAACATGGCGTCTACTGACCTATCTATAAATCCACAGATGTATTTCTCTAAAGAGGCTTAAATAGATGTGCCCTAAGAATAAAAAACTCATCCTAAAAATAGGTCTTAGAAATCCTTACTTAGTAATTATTATCCACCCAAATAGAAAATCATAACTATTGTTGCTGAAATAGCAAAATTTGAAAACATTTCCCCAGGCTGACAATATTGCAGGATAGTTAAAAATAAAAGCTTTGATGTTGTGAAGTGTGAGCCCCAGTTCTGCCACTAACTATGCTGAATGATCATAAGCAAGATGTGTAATCTCTCTGAGTTTCAGTTTCGCCATCTGTGAAAGGGGAATAATTTGGAAGGATTAATGGTGACGTGGTAATTACTGTCTTCGGCATACCTCATGTTTCAAGAGTTCTGGGACCTAGCTTTATGGGGAAGTAGACCTCAGATCACCAGAGGTAATCAAACACTCATTACTATAATTGGTATTTATTAAAGTTCTAATGTGTTCTAGGCTCTGGAGAGCTTATTTCATCTATTGAGAATTTCCTGTTTGCCAGATAATGTGCTAAGCACTTTATATACATGATCTCATTTGTGCTCACGAACACCTCACAGTGTAACCTCTATTAGGATCTGCTTGAGGTGAAATTGCAAACTATTTTTAAAAAGCAGTGAACTAATACTTGAGAACACTTAAGAAAACATTAATCGTGTAAGGACAAATTGCATTTTGGAATAAGACAACCGCAAGCTTATACTTTGAGTGGTGTGCTATCTAGGAATTGGAGTTCCCTGTTGGAGGCAATCTAGTTGCCTGTTTCTAGAGGGGCTGACCTTAATCAGTATTGAAATAATACGCAGCAGTCAGGTGTGATGATTTATGTCTAGGAATTGCAACAGACCTCAAAATTACCGTTAAATAACAAAAATTAAGCAACAAGGTAAGATTTATAGCTTTGGAAATTTAGAATGGAATATGTCCAGGTGAAGGTGGGCATTGCAGAGCTTCGCTCTCTGTGAGGGATTCTCAGTACTATGAGCAGATGGGTATCACAAGGCAACTTCAGAACCATGCATTAATTCTATATATGACCACCTCCATGTACCAAGAAAGATGGTAAAAAAAAAAACCCTGCCCCCAAATTATCAGAGCCCAGAGTGTGTGCCCTGACTGAAACAGTTCTGCTGGCAAATCCTCCTTACCTCATGTGTTCGCCACACCCACACATTTCCCTTGGGCTTTGCAGATTCTTTTCTCTCACCCATATGTGCCCTTATAAAGGAGAAGAGGAAAAGGCCCGGCCAACATGGGAATGATTATCAGCTTACGATGTGCTAGCTAGTTACTCAAATAACGCTGTCCTTAATAACTTCTGCCCTGTTGTGCTTGGTGGATTAAATGTGGAATGCACAGGGTAAAAACACAATAGGCTCTCGTGGTGGTGGCATTTGCCTTTAATCCCAGCACTCAGGAGGCAGAGGCTGGTGGATTTCTGTAAGTTCAATATCAGCCTGGTCTACAGAGCGAGTTCCAGAATACCCATGGCTACACAGAGAAACCTTATCTCAGAAAACAAAAACAAACAACAAACAACACAATAGGCCGATACCAAGCATCTGTATCACCTCTGGCTCAATGTAAGCCCCAAACAGTGAAGCCTGGGTTTTTGGAAAGGTTAGCATATGTCGGGCCAGGAAATAAAGGCCAAAACCTCCCCAGGCACCTGTCTGGTTCTAAAGACCTGTAACTACTGCCAGCATAGACTTGATTTTCGCACTCCTTACCTCTCAGCTTACTTGGGACAGATGCATTCTCGGTAGCCCCAGAACCCATCATATGTACGGTCTTCCTCCTCCAAGTGTTCAGCCAGTTTGAAAAGGCCACCATTTCCATCATTTTTTCACAGAACTGACTGTTGTGAGCCCTTCTGAGCTAAAGATCTCTTAATGGCTTTTTACCTCTCTTCAAAGTTTGTAAGACAGGAAAACAAAGACACGTACTTAGGTGTATAGCAGCTGTCCAATGCCATCTCTGTTGGGATAGTTGGGGCTGAAAGAGTAGATGTGACTGTGTTTGGAAGTGAACAAAGCAGGGTGAAAATTTGCCTTTGAACACCCCGACCTTCCAGTGTGGATGAGGGGGAGGTCATTATGCTCTCTGAGCACTCACAAGGAATAGAAAGACTGTTGGATTATACAGGAACCCGGAAATGGGGGAACTACCCTGAATGCATTATGGCAGAGCTCACCTTCTCCCACAAAGTCATTTTTCGCACACTGTCTTTAGATCTCTAGAAAGCCAAAGATAAAAAAACAAGTCATTCTACCAACTGTACCCCATTTTTCAGATGATAAAGCAGTCCTAGGGAGAGACAATGACTTGCTCAAGACCATGAGTACCTGAAGCTCTGAGAGGAGATGATGTCTCCTTTTACTTGGCTCTTACTATTAGTAAAGAAAACAGGTCAGGAGCCTTGCTGAACTCAGCATCTTACCACACACATTGCACACATTGATGGAGACTTCCAAAGGCATTTCCATCAGTGCTCTGGTTTCACAAACAGGGAAACAGAGACTATACAGTTCACCATCATTCTGCTTATGAACGCTCACTGATCAATCCTCCAGGTAACCAAATACTTCGGGGGGTTCCACCAACAATGTCAAATCTCAGGAAACCATCCAGATGTGAATGCACTGCTTCCCAGTGTCACAAAGACTTGAGTTTACAATCAACTTTCCAGGGTGTAGAAGGGTCATCAGGGTTGCTGAAGATATCCAGATCAAATTAGTTGGTGTATGTGGAAACCCACATTCCACTTTTGGGGGTAACTGTGGTTGCTGTTTCTATCACCAAGCTAGGCCATTGCCTCACTCTTCCATGTTGCTCAGAAGTCAGAAGACTTAGCTATAGTCTATCCCAGTTTTTCCTTCTTTCCTGATATATTTGATATATATATATATATATATATATATATATATATATATATGA
Organism: Rhombomys opimus; assembly: GCA_010120015.1. Taxonomy (NCBI): domain Eukaryota; kingdom Metazoa; phylum Chordata; class Mammalia; order Rodentia; family Muridae; genus Rhombomys; species Rhombomys opimus. The sequence continues at coordinate 696,666 of REGO01000731.1, read as the reverse complement.
TATATAATGACTCCAGAAGTCATTATTTATAGGAATTACATTTCAAAGGCTCACCCAAGACCCCTACAGTGGCTCCCAACCCTGACAGATATTATTGCAGCTCTACCCTGGCTCTAGCTCAACCTGTGCCCTCTCAGCCAACCACCTCCCCTTCTTACTATCTCTAACACCATGTCATAAGAGGCCATTTGATCCCAGCCCTCTGTTCAATCACTGCTTTCACTAATTTCTAAGAACTTCTGAGAGAGGCAGATAGACCTCCAGAATATTTTAAGAACCTCTTACTACTATAACATAACTACAGAAGAAGCCTTCTCTTTTTGAAGAAGACCTTCAATATTTTTTTAATACATGACTTCATATGCAGGAATGAGAAAATCATGATTTTTGGCATTCATGGGTTCTGAAGACTCTGTCTTGAGGATCATCCTGTGTTCTTTCAAAGGGCCGCTTTTGGCCGTCTCTAGAAACATAAGACAACTATGAAAAACTAAGTTTAGCCACTCAGTTGTCAGTCTGTTCGCTGAAGTAGCATGGTTGGCTGTACTCACCTGCTCCTGTGGGCTCATGGGCAGACTTTGTATCTAGTCTCTCTTGCCATATTATTGTGTTTTATCCAGAAAAATATAGAGGAAGTAATGTGTCTCTCTTCCAAGCCTGAACAGAAAAACATCAAAAGAAAGTCTCTCTCTCTTTCTGTCTCTATCTCTCTCTGTCCTGTGTCTGTCTGTCTTTCTCACACAATCTCTCTTCTCTCCCCCTCCCTCATCTCCTTTCTCCTGCCATCCCCACTCTCCAGCTGAATGAGGATCTAGAGGAGTACAGGATCACAGAATGCTGTGCCCAGAAATTACTGCTTGGAAACTGCTTACCATGAACATCTGTTGATTGTTCTATAGCTAAAAACAAATAAAAAAATTTTAAAACAAACCTTTACTGATCAAAATGATGGATGTGTGGGTAATTTGTTGCAGCAGCCAATCTACTTTGACTAACACAGTTCACTAATATTTTCCAGAGACAACAACCTGAGGTACCCTGGGGCTGGAAAGCTAGCTCAGCCACAAGTGCCTTCTGAACAAGCAAGAGGACTTGAGCTCATCCCCCAGAAGCCACATAAAAATTCCAGGCATGGCAGCACATGCTCGTCATCACAGAACTACAGAATCACAGAGACAGGTGGGTCCCTGGGACTCTGGCCGGCCAGACTAGTACACTTGTCAAGCTCAAAGTGTGCAGCAGTGAAATTTCGAGTGTGGTAGGTGCTGTTTTTAAACTCTGTTTTATTTGGGGTTCCTTAAGCCTCTACCTCCCTTCCAAGCCCCCCCCACCAGCCCTAGTTAGGAGAGAAAGAAGGCTAAAAGGGAAAGGGGACCTAGACCTCTATAGACTTAGTTCCAGCTGCTTTGGTTCATCCAGTTCTCTGGGAAATACCAATCTCAGTTGTCAGGATATCTAGTAGTCCAGCAAATGGCAAATGCTGCAAGACAGACAGCCTTCTTCCTCCATCCATTTCCTCAAAGCCCTCTCTGGGCTCATGTATTTATACCCTCTCAGAGTCCTCAGAATTCCATGGCAAAGACCATGCCCCTACGAGGCAATTATCAGCTGTGGATAAACTAATGCAGTGCCATGTCCCACACGTGAGATTAAAATAAAAACATATTTACATTACATAACAGAGTTTTTAAAGAAACCAAAACCTCCACTAGGGAGTGTGCCTCAGTAAAACAAAACTGGGGGAGCAAAAGGGAGTGAGGACAACACTTGAAGTTGTTAAACACACACACACACAGACAGACACTTGTTTACTTGGAATTGCAACTCAAGAACAAGAAGTTGAGGCAGGAGAATCATCACAAGTTCAAGGACAGGCCGAATTACGTAATGAGTTCCAGCCAGCCTTGGCTGTTTCAACAACACACTGTCAAAAAATATATAAAAGAATAATCTTTTGGCTTCAATCATCTGTTTACCACGAGAGCATCTTGAGATTCACAGATGGCAAGAAAATATTTGCCATATATCTTACAGTCAAGCAGTTATGACTGAAGAACACAAGTTCTAAACATAAAACAAGAAAAATTACCAGAGGATATAAACAATTCACAAGTTGCAAATGACTAGTAAATGCATGAAATAATGTTCAACTTCATTAGCAATCTCAGAAATGCAAATTAAAACAAGAATGGGATCATTTTTCATCAATTAGATTGGAATAGACCCAATTAGCTTAGCTTGACAATATGCAGTACAGGCAAGTGTTTTGGGGGATTTAGTACCAGTGTAAATTGCCACAATTTTTAATGACAATTTGTTTCTATCTATAGAAATACAAAATAGTTCTCCTATCAAAAGATAAAACATATGTCTCTTTGGCTCAGCAGTCACATTCCTTGGGTATTTGTGTGATGACCAGAGGCTGTGTGGTAAAAGGCTGGCCACAGCAATAGTAATTGTAGTATTTAAAACCTGCCTTGGTCATTGGTATCAATAGAACAATGTTTAACAAATTAAGGTACATCCACCTGAGGAAAGATTATAGCTGTTGGAGAAGCAAAGAAGCCATTGAAAGAAAGAAAGAAAGAAAGAAAGAAAGAAAGAAAGAAAGAAAGAAAGAAAGAAAGAGAGATTAACAATATAGATGAGTGCATCTGGTAGAAATGAGTGTTCAAGAGTAGGTGGCAAGGAAGGCCTTTTTCTGTTGTCTTTGAATTCTGCTGCTGTTTAAAGCTGAAAACAGCAACTTGACAAACACCTATTCACTCTAAACACAAATCTTGACTCCCACCTACCCACCAATACCCTTCAGAATCTCTCTCTCTCTCTCTCTCTCCCTCCCTCCCTCCCTCTTTCCCTCTCTCCCTCTTTCCCTCCTTTCCCTCCCTTCCCTCTCCTTCCTCCATAATTTAAAATTGTCTCGGTTGAAATCCTCCACAGAAAATTCTTTGGAAGGCAAAGAATTATGTTTCTTCTCCTCAGTTGTTCATGAGGTGTGGATAGGGAGCAAGAAGTGCTTACCTGTAGCTTAGAGAGGGATTAAGGGTAAGAAGCTGGCTGAAGCCACCTATTGTACTGGGCAGGGCAAGGGAGAACAATGTCGAAGTCCTTCCCTCCTGCAAGGCTGGGCTGCTAAAGGAGGCACGAACTGTCCTACAGTGGACATTTTCACCCCTACTTTTTTCAATTCATACATCAAGAATACACATGAAAACCCGTGGAACTCATATCTAAATACTTTGAAAGTATAAGCCAACTGAAATCAAGCATTTTCTATTTTCCTACACTTTCCTAATGACCTCAAAAGCTGTCTTCAAAAAGCAGCCTCTTAGAATCCACGGAGTTCACTTCTGAATGCAGAAGCACAATGACCACCCCCCTTGACCCAAGTGCCTGATTCAGCCACACACACAGTAGCCCTTCTACATCCCCCGGAACATTCCTTGGACCCAGGAATGTACACACCTGCGATAAGGCTTATGTAAACCTAGGAAAGAAACCTATAATGGCTGTAAAGCTGATTTGAGGCCATTCAAGGACTTCTGGAGTCCAGCTATCACCCAAACAAGTCTAGAAGAGCTGTTAAGTTCCAGGCAGAAATGTTCTTATGAACCATTAAGTTCAAAAGAGAGTCACAAATGAGTGAGAATGGATGGGAGTAACATCCTTGTGTGTAGAGTTTCAAGGATGGTGGGTGCCCTTCTTGGTCAAATCAAAGATGTTCTAGACCAAATGAGCTCTGTAAAAGGAGAATGGAGCCAGGATGCAAGTATACCTTATGGCATGCCCTCAAGGCTTAGGCTTAGGTTTGAAGATTTAGGAAATTTATTAGATGATGTTGAGGGGATTTTCCCCAAGATCCAGAATGCGTGTACCCACCACAGATTACAAGAGAGCAGTAAGACCACATCACCACCTATGCCAGGACCTAGCTGGAGTCAGAGATGTTGGTGGAGTGGTACGGAAAGAAAGAAACTGGATTCAATGAGAGATTGTAGACTGAACTTTACTGGGGTGGACATTTAAACACATGACAGTAATCAGAAAACTGAGTTTATTTGAGATGACTTCAAGAAATTAAAAAGGAGAATTATTATAGTATATGTAAGGAGGAATGGAGTTACTAGTTATTTATTAGAGCCCATTAAGCCCTAGTCATGCAAAGCAAGAAAACAGAACCCCTGTTGTTGATGATGATGATGATGATGATGATGATGATGATGATGATGATGATGTGTGTGTGTGTGTGTGTGTGTGTGTGTTTTAGGATGGTTCCTGTAGCAGCAGTTACTCTAGAAGAGTGAGTATGAGAGGGGGAAGGGGTGTTTTTGACTTCTCAGTCTATACATTCTGAATTCCTGTTGTTGACAAATGTCTAGGAAGGTGACTGAGGTATTAGATGATGTGTAATTGTCTCTCTCTGCCCAAGGAGGCACTTGACAAGTCTCTTTAACCCAAGAGAGAGAGAAAAATAAAAAGAATAGAGTCCAAGCCAAACACAAGATACTCTCGGGTATTACACATTTCCCTTCCCAATGTTGCCACAAGGCCAAACTCCATGATTTTGCTGGAGGAACAGAGGTTGTTTATTATTCCAGCTGTTGTCATAGCAGCCAAGGTTTCCATGCTATCGCCCTTTTCTCCCCAGACATTACTCCACTAATACATGTTCCAGACCTGCAACCCCAGGCATTTGGGCCAGAAGGAAATATCTGTGTGCTGCTGTGAAATCCGCCCAGGCCAGCCCTGTGGTCAGAGCTGACTCCCACATTCTCAAGGGCTGCAGAAGCCAGAAGGAAAAAGTGGAGTCTTGTCTGTACCCAGCATAATAGAATCTTGAAGAATTCTATACTCTTCCAGGACTGTCTACTGTCTGCCACCTTGGGACACAACTGGTCCCAGTCATTAGAACTGAGATGGATTTCATAAGAATGAGAGAGAGAGAGAAAAGAACTAGGTTTGGTGGCTTGTGACTGTGCTTGCAACACTTGAGATGCTGAGACAGGAGGATATCTGTAAGTCTGAAGCCAGCTTGGGCTACCTAGTGAGATCCAGACCAGTCTGGGTCATATTGCACAATCTCAGAGTGACTTAGAGAGGGACAGACTGAAGGAGTGAGGGAAGAAAGGAGGAAAAGAGAAGAGAAAGAACCAAGTTATTTGGCAGCCTGCCCTGGCTAAGTTTAGATCAGCACAATAAAGAATTGGAGCCATTTGCAATTTTCTTGAATTATTTCCTTGTTCCATGGCCTATGGCCTGCTTTCTTTGATTCTGGCCTCTGCTCTCTCCCACTTACTGCATAGAAACAACAACAATTCTTTCAGCCCCTCAAAGAACCCTAAAGTTGTGGGTATTAACTTGTTAACTGAAGGTTTTTAATAATGGGATTACAGCCTGGTAAATACAAGAACTGCCTTAAATTTAAATGTCATATTCTTATATGTGACTAGGAGCCTCCATGGGAGGGTGTACTCTGGAGAAAATGGAGTCAAGTCTGAAAGGAAGATTCTCATTCATTCAACAAATATTACCCAAGTGTCTTATACATGTAACCATTGTACTAAGAACACCTACAAGGTGTCAGTGAGCAAAACACACAAAAATGCTATACTTGCTTCCTTGTTTCCAGAAGTGGGAGAGAAAATAAGTAAGTTAAGCTCAGAATATATTAAAAGGGTACAAGTGCTTTGGAGCTGACCACTGGGCTCAGAAGTATAGAAAGTGAGTTTCAAATATATGGACAATGGGCTGCACTAAGAAGGTAGTGTTTAAGAAAATGTTTGAAGGAAGAGGGAAAGACCACAAAAATTCAAGAATGGGTGTTCCAGGAAAAGGGAACAGCCACTGCAAAGGCTTTGAGGCACGTCCCAGGTGGAGTGGAGGACAGCAGAGGGGCAACCAACATTAAGTGGAAGAGAGGGACAGAAAAAAGATGGGTGATGAAATACAGGTCCTGGAGGGCCATGGCCAGGCCTTGAGGTGTTTCTCTGAGCAGAAAAGGGGCCACTGGAGGATTTTAACAAAGGACTGTGGTCATCTGACTTTGTTGAGAAGGACTCAGGACCACCAGTGGATTATTGTAAGGTGGAACTGTAGCGTCAAGTCCATAAGAACACAATGAGAACACGTGTTACCAGGCACACCCTATCAAACCTGAGAAAGTCGTTGCCTTTGACAAACAGCATTCTGTTTTAGGTAAGATATCCTAACTGGCCATGCTGACCCCCAAGACTCCAGCTGCTACTGCAAAGCAAGATGCCGAACTGAACCATGCAAAGGGTTATCATGTTAGCGCTGCCATTTTACCCTTTCCTTCAAAGCTCCGCCCTCCAGGCTCAGTACCACCCACTGAAGTACATTATATTTGTAAAGTTTCCACCTCACACCCTATCTCAGCACAGCCAGTTTCAGAGCCAGACTACAACTGACCCCCGTAAGGATTGAAGGAAGGTAATTTTCCATCACAGACATGGACCAAGCCTCATTTATAGAAACACTATGCCTAATCCTGCCTAAAATCCTCCCATTTCTTCACTCACCCTCTAAAGGATTTTTACTGGCTTGTGAGTGTGGAACTGGTTTGTGAGTGTATTTTCCTGCTTCTCTTACTCTCCAGCCAACAGAAAATTGCTCTCCACCATACAGCAGATGCTTAGCCATCTCGTAGGTTCTGCAGTTCTAGGAGGCAGGAAGCCAACACTAGAGCGTGGCTCTAGGTCTAAATGCTTTCCTACACTAGAAGAAAACCTCTCTCTCTCTCTCTCTCTCTCTCTCTCTCTCTCTCTCTCTCCGTATATATGTGTGTGCAGATGAAAATGAATTTGTTGATCCAATGATAGAGTACAGCCCTGGGTCCAAATGCTTCCTTGCACTAGAAGAAAGTGTGTGTGTGTGGACACGAAAATGAAATTATTAATCCAACTATAGAGTGTGGCCCTAGGTGCAAATGCTTACCTGCACTAGGAGAAAATGACGTGTGTGTGTGTGTGTGTGTGTATGTTTATATGGAAATAAATGTATTAATCCTAAAACTGGAATTAGAGGGATTCTCAATCTGTCTGAGCATTGCCACAGTAATCTTACAATTTGTTGACAGCATGAAACCACAGCCAGAAAATAAGCATAATTAGACTTAACTGTGGGCCCCAGGAGACAGGCTGGCACCAAGACTCTTGGATTCAGTCACTTCTGCTCTAGGGTGGTATTTCCTGCGTGAACCCTAATTCCTACAAACCCTGTTTTGGATCAGATATTGGTAACAGAAGTTTGCTCCTGCTAAGCTGGTGGCAAATTCTGGATTTCCTTTGGCATCAGAATTTCCTGAAGATGGGTAGCATCCTACTTTCTTTTTAGAAAAATAAAGAAGTGAGGCCAGTGAAATGACTCAGCAAGTCAAGGTGGTTGCAGACAAATCTAATGATCTGAGTTTGAGCCCCAGAAGCCAATTAAGAGGGAAAGAGAGAGAACAGACTCTCATCAATTTTCCTCTGACCTCCATGAGCACACTCCTATGCACACACATGTAAACAAACAAACAAACAAACA
>REGO01000731.1:677690-688141 GCA_010120015.1 Rhombomys opimus | reverse complement strand
TGAACCACCATGTGGTTGCTGGGACTTGAACTCAGGACCTCTGGAAGCCCAGACAGTGCTTTTAACCACGGAACCATTATTATATCTTGTTATGCTGGGCTTAGGTATTATATCTGGGAGACCTGATCCTTTCTGAAGGGAAGAGTGTAGTAAATCTGGAGGCAAGGGGAGTGAAAGAGGGGATTGGAGGGGGGCAAGGGAGGGAAAAGTTAGGATGTATTGTGTGAGAGAAAAATAAATGATGATAAAGGAAGGCAGTGTGTAAAATAGGTTGCGGGAGTGTCAGAGGATGACCCCCACAAACGTTACTCTAGGGAGCCTGTTAGATGCACTGCAGGTATCAACTAAGAGGTAACCACGCATTCTACAGTGCACAGGGGATGTTTTCTGGGGTCTTCAAAGCAGGAGCCACACATCTGGTATATAAATGAAAACAGTCTGTTTTGGATGAGGTCACGGTGCTGTAGACAGCTCTCCGGCTGGTGTGCTAGATCAGGCACATCACCAAACTGGTTTATTGTACACGCACAGCTTTTATCTAGGTCGTCTGCAGCATTAAAATCTCATAGATGAGGAAAGCGGTTTTTTAAGGGGTCTGAAAAGAATTAGGGGAAGAATAATGGAAAAAGAAACCTTGAGAATGCTGGGTAGAGAAAGAATGTGAGGACCAGAGCTGGAGAAAGAAGTTTTGCTTTGCTGTTCTGCTTTTCTGTTGTGGAAAACATCAAAGAAATAAAGGAGTAGACTCAGGGTTAGAGTTAAGAGAACCTTCTCTATAGCATCCATCACAGTACAAAATGTGGTGCTTATGAAGCACTGTGATAGGACAAACCCTTCTCTCAGTCCTCTACAGAAACCAGCTCAGTCACTCTCCTCATCCACACTGTAAGGCAGGGAACAGTAAACACTGCAGCTGTAAAATGTAAGCCCAGAGAGATCAAGGACCTGGACCACTCACAATGGTACAGCCGGAGGCATTAGACGAAGTGTGAAACATCCAGTGGCGTAAATTGACCTTTCGTTCTGTTTCTTTGATCGAGGTTTTAGAGTATTTTTATTATCTGTATTCCTTTCACAGAAACAAAAGAAGCAACCGCACATTTCTGAAACCTCAGGTTTGGCATTTCCTCCATTCTCCGTTACAAGAAACTCTTCAAAAGCGTGTCTGGCTCACTTTAGCTCTGTGTCTTCACTCTGCTCTAGCATCTGTCAACTCTCAAACTCTAGATCAATTTACAGCTTTTCATCCAGATTTACCCAGAGGTTTCAGCTTTCTTTAACCCAAGGGTTTATGGAAGGTTAGGGGGGAGGTACATGTTTGTGTGGGGGTGCACATTTATGTGCATGTTGAGGTCAGAGGACAAGCTGAGGTGTCACTCCTTAGGCACCTTCCATGTTTTGTTTAAAACAGGATCACACCTTGTCCTGGAATTTTAGGTAGACCAAACCAGCTGGCCAATGAACTTCCAGGGATTCCAGCCCCCGCGCCCCTCGCCCCCAGTATCCCATGTTGCCAGTGCTGGGATTATAGGTGTATGGCAATAAGTCAGCTTTTTATGTGAATTCTGGGGGGCCAACTAGGGTCCAAAGCTAGCACTTTGCTGACTCAGCCATTTTCCCAGCATTCCTTTTTGTTATTGTTGTTGTTTTGACAAAAGCTCTCACCTAGCCCAGGCTAGCCTTAAACTCCCTACGTAGCAGAGATGACTTTGAATTTACGGTCCCGCCACTACCTCCAGAATGCGGGGACTGTAGGTGCATCCCACCACACACAGATTTCAGAGCACGATGGATAGAATTTGGGAGTTCATGCAAACAAAGCAGGTGCTCAGCCAACCGAGCTGCAACCCCAGCGCCTCATCCAAGTTTTATCAAGGCCAAGCAAGGTGATTTCCTCCATCAAAGAACCATCCACTTTTAACGCTAAATTAAATATAAATATGGTGAAATTAATATTGAATTAACTCATCTCCTAAAATGTGGAAATGCAGCCAGCCATTCCATCTATTCAATTATGATCCCCCTCCCATCCCAAAGAAATCCCAGCACCCAGTTGTTACAATGCTAAGAGCCCTCATGGGCAATGGCTCATATAATGTAACCCAAAAGGAGTTTAGAGAAAAATCAAGCAAAAAAAAAAATCTGTTACCTTAATTAGATTAATTTTTCAGGAAAAACTATATTGGAAGGCTAAATTATTTGCATAATTGTCTTAATTATTTCCTTAATTTAACAGCTTTATACTAAGACAGAGGCAAAACTATTTAATTTCAGTAGATGAGCCTTATACATCAGCTGAGAGGCTCTTGTCCTGATAAATATTTTAAGCAAGGTCCAATTTGGGAAAGGAGTCATAAGAAAACTAATATTTTTTTAGACTGTCCCTGGGCAAAATCTTTGGGGTGTACCCTGTAAGCGCACCACAATTCTGTCTCAGTTTCCACTTTTTAGGTCTGTGGCTATTAGAAAAAGCAGCCATGTTACCTACTTCTCTACATTCCCTGCAAATCTAGAGAGCAACCCCACCCTAGTCAAAAGAAATTAGGCTTGGCCAGTGACCTCACATCCTCTCTCATTGTCAGAATCCTGAAGACTCATTCATTTAGACTGACTAGGGGCTGGAGGAAGCTACAGAAAGGCTCACCCCTGTCCTCTGCAATCTATGGCCCATGAATTATCTCAGACTATTCTTCCATGGTTTTGGAATTTTTCTGCAAGTGAAAATTAGAGAGCAACCTCATAACTCATGTTGTTGACTAGCTCCTAACTGTTGAAATCAAATACATCCACTCATATTTCCAAAGGCAAGCATGAATTTCAAAACAAAATTATCTCATAATAAAAAAAATATTTTGTCTCCATAATTTGGGATTTACGAGGCTGTCTCTCTTATAGAGACCTCAGTTCTTCCAGCTACTGTGCCGAAGTGTTTCTTTTTCTCACTCTTAACCCTCACCTTTCCAGTGTGCATCCATAGTAGTTATTGCTGTGTAGCTATGAGTAAAATACCTGTGCTGGTATTAAGAGAGGAAGGAGTCATTTTCACTCACCGTGTCAGAGGATTCTATCCAGGATTGCCTGGCCTCGTAGTTTTGGGCAGAACATCATGTCAGTGGGAACATCTGAAGGAAAGGGCTCTTTACTTCATGGTGTCAAAAAGAAGTCAGTATTTTCAGGTTTTAAACCTTTCAGAATAATACCACAGCCAAGCATTTGACTCTTGAGCCTGTTTGGATGTGCTGGTGAGTTTTAATTGTAAAACGGACACAACTTAGAATCACTGGAAAGGAAAGTCTTAACAAGAAATTGTCAAGATCAGATTGTCCTAGGGGTACGTCTGTAGAGGATTGTCTTGGTTATTAATTGACATAGAAAGACCCAGTCCATGGTGGGTGACACTATCCAAAGGCAGTGGGTCCTGAGCTGTGTAAGAGAGGAGAAAGCTAGCAGGAAGGTAAGCGTGTGTACATGCATCACTTTTCTGTGCTCTTGTCTGTAGGTATGAATGGCTGTCCCAAGCTCTCGCCGCTGTGGCTTTCCTGATTTGATAGACTGTAACCTGGGACTACGAGCAAAATAAACCTTTCCCCCTTAACTCACTTTTTGATAAGGTATTTTATCACAGTAATAGTAATAGAAACACAGTAATAGAAATGAAACTACAGCAGAAAAAAATCATAACAGTAGATCTCAAGTATCAGGCGTTGATGAATGACATATGCCTAAATTATTTTCCACTAGAGTTGCCACATATAAATATAATGTTCAGTTTAGGACCAAGAACCATCTTCATCCTAAGGGATGTCAAAGATGCTTCCTTTCATCTGGCTTGTGTGTTTTCTTAATCTGTAGTCACACTTTTCCCAAAGGTCTCATCCAAGAAGAAAATATAAGCAAAAATTGTGTGGCAGTGATATGCCACTGTAGATAAACCACAATCTTTTACTCTGTCTTCTCAACTAAGTAATTAGCTCCTACCAGTCAGTGTTTGTAATCAGTAGCATGCTCTTGTTCTCTATCTGGCAACAGATTTGGGATACATTGCAATCATTTGGTTGAGAACTCCTCAGAGTAGAATGGAGTGTGTGTGATGGATAGCTAATCTTGATTGTCAACTGCAAGATCTGGGTATATCTGTGAGGGATTGCCTAGACTGAGTTAACGGAGACGCAAAGATCCGCTGTAAATGCTGGTCCTACTGCTCCATTGTCTGGAGTTCTAAACTGAATAGAAATGGGAAACTGAGCAGAGCGCCGGCATCCATCTCTCTGCTGGCTGACTGCAGATGCAGTATGACCGGCTGCCTCACGCTCCTGTCCTCATGCCTCCCTGCCATGATGGACTGGGTGCTCAAACTTGAGCCAAACCCCTCCCTCTTTAAGTTACTTTTGTCATGTATTCTGTCACAGCAACAAAACAGTGACTGGTACAGTGCTATATATGCACGGATTGCTTATGTTATGAGCACTGGGCATGAGGTAAAAAGAGCCATGGCTAAGAGCTTGAGCTATAGAGGCAAATAGAACATTTATGCCTGCTCTGCCCTTAAGTAACTTTAATAAGACTTTAGACAAAATATTTCTGTGGCCTTGTCATGGGATACAATAACAATACAAACTAGGTGGGTGACTGGGCTCGCCCACTAAGTACTGTTTACAGCCAATGACCCTGTCAGCACAGCTATAATCCTGCGGGAGAAAAGAGGGCCTGGGATAAAACTTTTGCAAAATAGCTTTCTTATTATTGATAAAGAAAACATTTCAATCCATTTGCACAATGCACAGATGTTTTAATTTTTAAAATATGTAGCCAATTCTGCAATAATGTGAAGTTATTGCCTAGACCCACATTCATCTGCTGGGAAACCAATGTTTTCAGACAATAAAATGGTCCATCTATCTTTGCATGCTAGCTGGATGAGACATTTTGAAAGTATACAGCTTTGAAATCTGTCTGGGATCCAAGCTATTTCGACTAATTACTTTGAAGTTAAATAAAGTGAAACATATACAGAAATCTTAGTACTTGGATAAATGAGTTTCTAAAGAGCTTTAAACTGTTTGGATTAATTTTTCTTTCATTTTTAAATAGTAGTTTTAAAAGTATTTTGCCTAAGCAATATAGTTTAAAAAAAAAGGAAAAGAAACCGTTTGAAACCAAGAGGACCTACAGTATCTTAATAAAAGAAAACATGCACATGTTATGAAAGCCACATGAAACAGATCCCAAATCAAACAATTGAGGAGAAGCTGTCTAAAACCAGTATTTTGAAACAGTTTGCAAATTTAACCATTAATGACAATGACTCAAATTAAAAAAACAAACAAACAAACAAAACGCCAATGACCTTTTTTAAATGCTTCATGTTCAAACTTAATAAAAGACTGTATTTAAAAAAAAAAAAAAAACTCCTGATTTATCTTAGCTCATTTCCTAGATGACCTAGTGAATAAGAGCATGTTTTAATGACTAATAAGTTCAAGGAGGAAAGGTTTGACAGCAGGAGGAGGAAAGGGACTGCATCTGTTGAAGTGTGGCTTTGAGCACCTTTTCTGTCATGGACTCCCAATGGTATCCTGAGAAGGAGTTGCTGAGGCTGCTGCTCCTGGGACATGCAGTTTCTGACTTAGATTGGGTTCTGCCTGAATGCTGAGGTCTGTCAAGAGCATTCACTGCAGGGAGCTTGAGCATGGCCTGAGAAAAGGATTAAGAACTGCAAGATTTAGGTCTCAGCAGCTGCTTCAATCTCCCGCTGGGTGGAGTTTTTCAGAAGACATCTGTGGAAGGCTCTGTCCTATTCCCTCTCTTCCATAGCTTCTGGTGTCTATTCAATTTGCCTTTCTGAATGAGAATTAAGCATTCTCCCTACGGTCCTCCTTATATTTTAGCTTCCTTAGGTCTGTGGATTTTAGTATGGTTTCCTGGATAATACAGCTAATATCTGCTTATAAGTGAGTATATATATCATGTGGTTCTGGGTTACCTCACTCAGGATGATCTTTTCTAGCTCCATCCATTTGCCTACAAATTTCATGATTTCCTTGTTCTTAATAGCTGAATAATATCCCATCGTGTAAATGTACCACAGTTTTTTTGTTCTTCAGTTGAGAGATATCTAGGTTGTTTCCAGATTCTGGCTATTATGAATAGAGCTGCTATGAACATAGGTGAGCAAACTTTGGGAAGAGCACAGGAAGTCTTATGGAAGATTGGGAGGATAGAAGGACCCGGAGGGAACAGGAGCTCCACAAGAAGACCAACAAAGCCAACAAATCTGGGCTCAGGGGGTCCTGCAGAGACCAAGTACCATGTATGGAAAGGACCTAGACCCCCTGCTCAGTTGCCATGTGAGTTCCCTAGTAAGGAGAGCAGGGGCTGTCTCTGCTATGGGACTCTGTTACCTGCTCTTTGATCACCTCCCCCTGGTGGGGCTGCCTTACCCGGCCACAGAGGAAGAGGATGCAGGAAGTCCTGGTGAGACTTGATAGCCTGAGGTCAGATGGTAGGCGAGGAGGGTTCCCCCTTTCTGTGGACTAGAGGAGGAAGATAGGAGGGGAGGGTATGACCGGGAGGAGACAAGGGAGGGGGCTACAATCCAGATATAAAGTGAATAAATTATAATAAATAAATATACATAAATATAAATAAATTAATAAATAAAGCATATTTGATGGGGGAAAATAACTGCAAGATATAAACCTGACAGAGAGAGGAGAGTGCTGCAAGAAGCTATGGCAACCACCTCTGTTGGCCACTTGAGCAGGAGCTTCCCGGAGCCCACCATGAACTCCTGGTATCCCACGGGTTCCTGAAAACTTTCCCCGTTGGCTAATCCTGAGGCATATGTGGGAGACGTGCAACAGGTCTAGGTATAAAATCTTATGGAAGAATGGACGCTACAGCAATGGCTGAAATAAGTGGCAGGTGAGAGACCATGAAGCAGAGGACAAGAAATGCCCAAGATAGTTTTCTAAGCATGACAGGAGGCCATTATCTTGAACTATGATCCTACAATGGGACCCAAAACACGACATTGACAATCAAGAGGCTGGAGCGATGGTCAAAGATTCAAAGTCTATACTTCCTTTCCTAGTATGCAGGTTAGGAGGCTCACAACCACTTCCAACTCCAGCGTCAGGGTCTCTGATGCCCTCTTCTGACCTCTGAGGGCACTGCACTTACTTGCACAAACCCAAACAGAGATACATGATTAAAATAAGTGAATAAAATATTTTTTGAGGCAGCAATCAAAAAAGAGGAAATCATGAAATTTGCAGGCAAATGGTGGGATCTAGAAAAGATCATTCTGAGTGAAGATCATTTCTCCCAGAAGGAGAAAGAAAAACATGGAATATACTCGCTTATATAGACCTAAAAGATATGATAAACATAATGAAATCTATACACCTAAAGAAGATAATCAAGAAAGCGGACACGGGATAAGATGATCAATCCTCATTTAGAAAGACAAATGGGATATGCATTGAACGTATGACAGGAGTCTACCGCAGAAGGCATCTGAAAGGCTCTACCTAGCAGTGTTTCAAAGTAGATACTAAGACTCATAACCAAACCTTCAGAGGAGTACAGGGAATCATATGAAAGAAGGGGAGTTTGATGTGGAAAGGATAGGAGTTCCACAAGGACCAAACATATCTCAGCACAGGGTCTTTTCTGAGATGGACACCTAACCAAAGACCATGAGTGGATATAACCTAGAAACTCTGCTCAGATGTAACCTGTGATAGCTCAGTAACCAATTGGTTTCCTATAGTAAGAGGAACAAGGACTATTTCTAACGGGAACTCAATGGCAGGCTCTTTGACCTCCCCACCTCCCAAGGGAGGAGCAGTACTGTTAGGCCACAGAGGAGGGCTTTGCCGCCAGTTCTGAAGATACCTGACAAAACAGTCATATGAAAGGGGAGTAGGTCCTCCCCTATCAGTGGACTTGGAAAGGGGCAGGGAGGAGATGAGGGAGGAAGGTGGGATTGGGGAGGGAATGAGGGAGCAGGATACAGCTGGGATACAGAGTTAACAAAATGTAACTAATAAAAAAAATAAAATTAAAAAATATTTTGAGGCGAAAAAAAAAAAGGAATGTCATATGGAACCATCGATGCTAATCTTCCATTTCACAAAATTGAAAGTCAGCTGTCTGACCTTAAGGAAACCAAGAGAATGGGAGAGAACCAGAGTTCTTAAATTAAGCCCTAACCCTGATGCTAAAAGGGCAACATGATATTCACCTGCCAGCTGCTTTTTTTCTGCTCTACCTCCCTGTTTCCAGCTCACAAGAATGGTGACCCTGTCATGACCCATCTGCTTCTGTCCTTTGCTCCTGCAAGAATGGGAAACCTGTTCTCTCTGCTCCACTCACAGGAGCACATTCCATGGCATGAGATGATACCCAGCTCCAGAATTAAAAACAAATAAGTAAGCCAATTAATATCTTTAAACTAAATTGCAGTCTTGTTCTTTAATGAGGTAAAATATTAACATTACCAAGGCTTTCTATTCCTAACCAATGCTTTGGTGTCTCCTCCTCCTTGAGCTGAAACCCAGTCTTGCTCTCTTTGTGCACTGGACAGTCACTCATCTAACTCTTCCCTCTCTGGACTTTTCCCGATGTAAGTGAAGTAGAGGCTCCCAATCCCACCTTCCCTGCTCATGGCTCTGAGGCTCTGAATCTCTCTCCTTCCTCCTTTGCATCTCAAACCATTGCAAACACTACAAACCCCACCCCCTTCTCATCACCAAGAGTGACTTATTTACCCTGTGAAGCTAGGGAAAGGCACATATGAGTCAAGGCCCAGGACCTACTTTCTGACTGGCCTGAGTAGGACAAGATAAAGATGTTCTACCTTTCCTGCAGATGGTAGGAAGGGAAGGGAGAATCCATTACAGCACCAGCCAAACAGCATTCTCCAATCCCAGTCTACCAGCTAATAAATCTGACATGGTGACACCTTGTCTGCGGCCTCAGTGTCTCCCATCCCGTCCCTCTGTTACCATGTACAACATTCCCAGAGAGCAGGGATCTTTGCTTAGTTCACCCCTGCAATGCAAGTCTGGGTCAGAACTTGGCACATGGGGCATGCTCAGTAATTATAAGTTTATAAAGTTACCAAACCCACAGAAGAGAGGACAGGATTAACACTTTAGAAAACCCTCCACCACCCCCTGCAGACAATTGTGCCTCTTCCTTCCTTACACTGTCTTAGCAACCCCATCACAGCACTTAACACGTCCTGGTTGCCTGATGAAATCTCATGCTCACAATTGACTTCCCAAGGACCAGAGATTTCATTTGTCCTATTCTTTCCCTCCCTGATGCCAAGCAGCATGGGGAGTCAGCCCTAGAAAGTGTTCCAAAAGATGGACTGTGAATGAGAGAAAAGGATCGCAGTAACATCATATGCTCACAATCTTCTTTTATTGCTCATGCTAGAAATTCTTTTGTTTTCAAGTTGGAGCACGGGGCTAATGAATCACCCTCAAGCTTTTCTCCAGAACTCTGAACACAAAGAATGGAAAAACAAGATAAGCCAAGAGGCAAAGCCCAATGGGCAGATGCTGACAGAAACTCTTGGCTCTTTAGCAGCCGTCTTTGAACTTGAAGGAGATATATTGATTTAAGAGGAATGGTGCAAAGCTCTACAATAGCTTGCTAAAAAAAAATATATCAAAAGGGAGGTCTCAGAAGGGAAAGAAAAAATAAAGACACTGTTGATACTTTAAAAATTATAGAAGAATGACTACATGGAATTTGTGGCAAACATCTACCAACACCCTCATTCCAGCCTCTCTATCCTGTAGCGTTTGGTAGACATCCTTAGTCAAGCCATGTCCTTTATGATTGAAAGACCTTCCCAAAAGAATAAGGGAACTATGCTCTTCCTAGTCTGGATATAGTATTCCATAACTTAAATGAACTTCAGACATCTCTGGGAAGCTCCTTCCAGCTTGAAATGACTAGATCCAGGTCCCCAAGGCCTCCTTAGAGGTTAGAGTGAGCACAGGAATTTGAGTGCCTGAAACTACATGTGAGAAGTTTGTTGGGGACAGGGGTTCTTAACACCCTTAGCTTTGGCACTTAGAAGCCTGGAAATTAGCTGTGGATATAGCTCAGTGGGTACGGTGCTACCTAGCATGTATAGAGCCCTCGGTTTAGCTCCCAATGCTAGGAATAAAAAAGAACAGGAAGTATAAATTAAGCACATGACAATATGTTAGCCAAAAAAAAAAAAAAAAAGGCAAACTTAATTACGGTTACTGAAGTTCATAATGAAATGCAACTCAAGAAGGTGGTGATTAGGATTTGACATCTGTAATCTTTTTTTCTTTTTTTTTTTAAATGAAAAAAGGAATTTTTATTTTTTTTGCACTCTTTCTGATTTTTTTATTTTTATTTTTTTTTTAATTTTTATTTTTATCAGTTACATTTTATTA
>REGO01000731.1:639514-672260 GCA_010120015.1 Rhombomys opimus | reverse complement strand
TAAATTAGCCTTCCCCCTTTCCTGCCTTCTCCCTATATAAGTTGGGTAAAAATTTCTAATAAACGAGGCTTTGATCGGACAAACATACTTGGCCTCCTTCTTCGTGTCTCTCTGTCCCACCATTCATTTCACCACCACCCCCTTTAGGAACCTGTTGAACTCCCGCTGGATGGGACACCACCAGGAGTCCAGGGTACTTATAGGGCTGGCTCTTCATTCTCTAATGACACCTGCTACTAAGAGTCTCAGCTAGACTCACCCCCATATCCTCCCAGGAGCCCACCCTGTTATAAGTCTCCAGCTTGTCTCAGACAAACCCTGCCCCACTCTTTCTCCTACTTTTGAAAGCCCTCTGTCCTCAGCCCTCTCTCTCCAGTCTGATCAATACCCTGTCTCATCACTTTTTAACCCAATTGTCTTGAGCTGCAGTCAGCCACCAATGCTGTGTTACTAGGAATAATAATTAAGCTTGAATATGTACTTCCTTCTAATAAAAATAAAGCAGATCCAAGGATACTCTAGTAATCACTTTCATACTTGATTTGTTTTTTCTAACCTTGATGGTTGAAAGAAACAATGACTAAATATGGGCATTTTGTATATTATTCATTAGTTTGTTGCTTTAGTCACAGTGTGTGTGTGTGTGTGTGTGTGTGCTTGTGTGTGTGTGTGTGTGTGTGTGTGTGTGTGTAGATTTCTTATGTGGAATTCCTAACCCAAAATGTGGAGGTAATAGAGGTTAAGTCTATAGGAAATAACACGACCATAAAGGCAGAGCCCTCGTGAAAAAGTTAAGTATTTCATAAAAAAATAAAAAGACCCGAGAAAGCCCCTCACCTTCCACATGTGAGGACACCGTGAGGCAATGGTTATCTAGGAACAGAGGGCAGGTTCTTTGTAAAGAGAGTCTGCAGATGCCTTGATCCTCGACCTCGCAGAAGTGTGGGCATAAAATTCCCCTTGTTTATAAGCCACACACTGACGGTGTTTGCTAGGGTAGAGAGTTCTAAAAACCAACCCCAACGGCTCTCTGACTCCCCCCTGGTTTCCCACCCAGTCTTTTCTCCCTTGATCTGGAGAGGCAGGGTGGGTGGGTGAGGGAAACTTTCTGTGATGCTCAGTCATCTACCTAAAGATTAACTCATCAGAGAGAAGCATATTTTTCTCCAGTCTATTCACTGAGTTTTCATTAGCCAAGGAAGATTAAACTCACATTCCACAGGAAGACACAGAAAAGCAATCACTGGGCTTGGGATGTGGCTCAGTTTGTAGAGCGCTTGCTTAGCATACACAAAGCTCTGGGTTTGATACCCAACACCACATAAACCAGATGTGGTGGAAAAGCCTGTAATCCCAGTACTTGGTGGAGACAGGAAGATCAGAAGTTCAAAGTCATTCCAACCTCATAGTAAATTTGAGGCCAGTCTGAAATACATGAGGTCAGGACTTGGGGGAAGGACATATGAATCAAATATCACATCTAGAGCCCAGGGGAACTTGGCCCCAGGCCTCTGCTGTTCAGCCATATCATGTCCCTTAAAAATCCTTTAATAGCTTAGCACTGACAGTGATGACATTCATTGTCTGGCTGGAGTGGCAATTTCCATGTTCTTCACTGTCCATGCTGCAGAGTTTGAAAGAAAGGTGGTAGGTACCATCCACACTAAATGAATAGCACGTTAGGTGAGCACCAGGAATCTCATTTTTTAGAAGAGACTGAGAAACAAGTTAAGTCATTTCCTCTGGTTGATTTAAAGTTCATAATTTGCAAAGATGAAATTCAACAACCCAGGCTTGATCAACACTGTTTTCTCATGCTCTTTCAGCAAATCATTTCTAATACAATGCATAATGGGAACTATCATGGCATTCTTTTGAAACTGAAAATGAGCAGAGACTGAGGAATTAGCAGACACAGTTTTACTTAGTTTCTCTGGAAGGAGCATGTGACCTGAAACCCTTGCATTTATTTCTCAGGGATGCAAAAGAATAAACAGTTTAAGAACTGGTTCCAATGTTTGAATTCTCGCCAAGCCACTAACTGCTTAACATTGAAGCAAGTGTTTGGTTGACTCTCAAGTTCAGTATTCCTCCTCTGTTAATGACCACTGCAAGGACAACATAGAAATCAATCTGAGAAATACAATTTTAAGCCAGGCATGTGGCATATGCCTGTAATCCCAGCATTTGGGAAGTAGAGGCCTGAGGATCAAAAGTTTAAGGTCATCCTCAGCTATATAGCCAGTTCAAGGCCAGCCTGGGCTACATGAGACCCTAGTTCAGTTATTTAAGAAAAAAAACTAAACAATAAAAACATATATTATAGTTCAGTTTAATTTCTGCCTTGAATTTCATTTGTACTTGATTGGCAGATACATAGCTCCATTGATCTAGAACCTTCTGCCCTTTCTCCCTGTGGTTATAACCAGTTTTGAGGGGACTGATAGAGATCCTACTAGTAGAATACTCATCTGTCCTCCATGTCATCCATCCATATTAATATCTAAATGTTCAGTTCTTTGATCCTTTTTTCATCAGCCCTACTTGCGAATAATAGCTGACTACCATGAAGGTGTCTCAAATGCAGTTCTTCTCATCCACAGCTCTTTGCACTTTTTTTGGATACATTTTGGTTGTGAAATCAGTCTTCTACTTTCAGACCATTCTGGAGCTTAGAAAACTGTTAAGGCCACCAGCAGCACCCACAAAGTCACCCACAGCCCCTGTCCCCTCTCTCACACAATAGAGAGATCTCTCTCGGACTGTCTCTGTGCTGTGACATTGGATCGTTTTGACATGCACAAACTTCTCTATGTAACTTTTAACTTCATTTAATGGTTTACTTTACATCTGAATCATAATCGCCATCCTCCTCTCCTCTTGAATCCTCCCTCTCTTTTCCCCCTTCCTCCCTTAACCTTCAGATAAGCCTCCCTCCGACCCCACTAACCCACCCCAGCACTTCAAGTCGCCTCAGGACTGAGCACAACTTCTTCCACAGTGGTCTGGCAAGGCAGCCCCACACAGGGGGAAGTAATTGAAAAGCATGCAGTAGAGTTCATATCAGAAACAGCCCCATTGCCCTTACTAGGGAACCCACAAGAAGACCAAAATGCCCATCGAGTATATGTCTCTAGGGAGCCTAGATCCAGTCCATGCATGGTCCATGGTTGGTGCTTCAGTCTCCACAGTCCTCCCTGGGCCCAGGTTAGTTGGCTCTGTTGGTCTTCTTGTGATGCTCCTGTTCACTCTGGGTTCTTCTTTCTCCCAACTCTTCCAAAAGGCTCCCTGTGTCCCCCCACCCCAACTTTGGCTGTGAGTCTCAGCACATGTTTTGATCCTTTGCTGGGTGGAGCCTCTCAGAAGAGAGCTGTGCTAGGCTCCCATCTGCAAGCATAGCAGAGAGTCAGGGGGTGGCTCTCTCCCACAGCATGGGTCTCAGGTTGGGCCAGGGATTGGTTGGACATTCCGCCATGTTTGATCTATCTTTATTCTTTCACACCTTGTAAGCAGGGTAAATTTGGGATTGAAGTTTTTGTGGGTGAGTTGGTGTTCCACCCCCCTCCACTAGGAGCCATGTCTAGTTAGAGGGTGGCCTCTTCTGTTTTCTCAGCTATGCTTCTTCACAAAAGCTCATCAATGTAACAATCTTTCCATTTCCTTTCCATCCAGCTCTCTAATCCCAGCAATCTTTTTGTGGAGAAGAACTCCTGGCAAATTGATGGGATGTGGCGTTGTTTTTCTTTTCTTCCCACAAAGCTCTTATCTCTGCCCTAAGAATGTTAGCTTCTTTGTCCTCTGCAGTACCATTCCTTTCCCGAGGTCACTGCATAGACCAGCAATTCACACAGGGAGTGAACATGAAGGAGACTCAGGAAGAAGCAGAAGAAAGTCGCAGGTTTATTTGTCTTAACTGGCAAATGTCTGTCCACGAAACGAGGATACACACAGAACAGATACATCCCTGAAGTCAGGTGTCATGTCCTTGCTTCTCTTATATCCTCCCTATCACCCCTAAGCTGAGGGATCAGGAAGAAAGAGAAATCACTGAGAGGCAGGACAGGAAAAATCAGCCTGGCCAAAACAGTGACACACACAACATCAAGCAAGAGGCAGCTACTAGGTTCCAAGGACAGGTAATAGTCAAGCAATTTGGTGTGGGCAGGGCACAGGGGAGTAGTGGATGGAGCACCTAAACTCCTTTAACAACATGAAAGGGGTGGGGGAGTAGCCCAGTGGTAGAGTGGTAGAGTGAAATGGACAAAACCTTTGGGTTTGATCTCCTGTGTGACACACACACACACACACGGCGGGGGGGAGAAAAAAGACAAGAATAAATAGATTTTGCAAGATCTTTGTTTTTGGTTTTCTGGATAGCAGATGATACTCATTAGCTTCTACATGTGACAGGAAATACACTGCGCTGACTCAGGAGAGCTGACCCATGGACTGGGACTGGTCCTCTGAAACCATGTGTAGTCAGCCACTTTACACTAAGTCTACATGGAGCCTAGCCTAAAAAAAAAAAAAAGAAAACACTAAGTCTACATGGAGCCTAGCCTAAAAAAAAAAAAAAGAAAAGAAAAAGAAAGAAAGAAAGAAAAAGAAAAAAAAAGAAAAAGAAAAAATCAGCAATTAGCTTTCCTCTGTAAGTCAGTAAGTCATTTTTGTACTTTTTTTCCTCAAACAAGTACATATGTAATGGGCTAGACTGCAAAGATTGCATGAACTTTTGAGTTCAAGTGTGGACTGTGCCATGGCACTAGCTTCTAAGGAAAATGGCACAGCAGAAGGGTGAGATGTTGGGTCCATAGATGAGCTGTTGTGATGGTGATGTTTTTGCTCCCTTCATTCATATGGTGAGATGTTGGGCCCATGGCTGAGCTGTTATGATATGGATATTTATTCTCTGTACACTCACATGATGAAAATTTCACCCAAAAGGTGATGGTATTAGAATGTGAGTCTTTAAGAAGTGATGGAGTCAGATGGCCAACGCTTTCATTAATGGATTTAATTTCCTTGCAAAAGATCCTGGAGAGAGACACCTTATCCCTCTGAGGCATAAGGAAACTGTCTCTGAACCAGGAGAGAGAGCCTCACCAGACAAAGAATCTTCCATCATCTTCATCTTGGGTCTGTAGTGGTTTTGATGAGAATTGCCCTCATTGGCTTATATATCTGAATGCTTGATCCCCAGTATGTGAAACTGTTTGGGGAAGGATAAGGAAGTATGGTCTTTTTGGAAGAGGTACATCACTGGGAGTCAGCTTTTAGGTTTCAAAAGCTCACCCCCAGGCCCAGCCTCTCTTACTCTCTTTCTCTGTGCCTGCTGCTTGGGGATCAGATGTAAGCCCACAACGACTGCTTCAGTGACATCTTGTCTGCCTGCTGCCATGCTCCTACCATGATGGTTGGTCATAGACTCAGCTCCTCAAACTCTAAGCAATTAAATGCTTAATTTTATAAGTTGCTTAAATTAAATGCTTCTTTTTATAAGTTGCCTTAATCAAGGTATCTCTTCACAGTAATAGAAAAGTAGCTAAGACAGACTCCCCAGCATCCAAAACTGTAAGAAATGAACCACTATCATTTCTGTTGCTGTGATAAATGCTCTGACAAAAACAACTTAAGGAAGAAAAGGTTTGTTTAGCATCTTTTCTCCTGGCTCTCTCACTTGCTCCCACTGGTGAACGCCAGCGCCACCCAGTGTGACTCATCCCAGGAGAGACTGAGTACAGACTCCTGCCAAAGCCACTAGGAAACTGAAGCCTTCAGCCCAACAGGAAACCATCCTTCCCCAGATGAGCTTGTGTGAGCGAACGTGTCTGTTTGTGTGTGTGTGTTGGTGTCTGTGTGTCTGTGTCTCTCTGTCTGACGTTCTTTCTGTCAGTGTGCATGTTTACATGCATATGTGAGTGTGCATGCATGTATGTGGTGGCCAGAGGACAACCTTTGGTGTCATTCCGCAGGCACCATCTACTTTTTTTTTTCGCTAATGAATTTATTTATTTACTTTACATTCCAAACACAGCTTTCCCTCCCACTTCTCCTCCCAGTCCCTCCCTCTCATCTTCACTTTACCCCTATGACCCCCTCCTGTCTTTCTCCTCAGAAAAGGGGAGGTCTCGCATATCAACCATCTTTGGCATATCAAGTTGCAGTAAGACTAGGTACATCTTCCACTCTTGAGCCTAGACAGGGCAGCCCAGGTAGGGAAAAGGCATCCAAAAAGGCAAAAGTCAGATATGGTCTCTGCTCCTGCTGTTAAGGGTCCCACAGGAAAACCAAGCTGCACAACTGTTACATAAGTGCAGAGGGCCTGGGTCCGCCCCATGCATGCATTCTGGTTGGTGGTTCAGTCTCTGTGTGTTGATGAATATTAATAATTAATATTCATTCACATTATTAATAAAGCTTAATTACTCTGCTATCAGCAGTTTTCCCCAGATGACCTCACATGGAGACTATGATATATTCAAAACCTAAAAACAAAGCTGAACATAATGTCTGCTCTACTGCCCTACTGTCCCACCCATCCAAAGTCCCTAATACCAGCAGTTATAATCATATCTAGAATCCGTCCTTTTCCTTCTGCCTCTATATCCTCCTGGTCTGTCTCTGTCTGTCTTTCTGTCTCTCTGTCTCTGTCTGTCTCTCTCTCTCTCCTCCAAGAACTGTGTACCTTTGCTCCACCTCCCTCTCCCACTCAGTCCAGCGTCACCAGCTTTATTATCCACTCAGGGATAATTTGGGAGGCAAGAGTTACAAATGTCATTTTGGGTACAAGACTGACTGCAAGTAAAAGACAGCAAGCAGTCCTTGGGGAGCAAAATAATCAACATCAGAATACATAGCACCAGACCAACCTCCATCATCTGTGAGTCCTTATAAGCTAAGGTTAATTGATTAGGTTTTCTTGACCTCTCTGGGTCCATCAATCCTTTCACCCACTCTTCCACAGGATTCCCTGTGCCCTGCCTAATGTTTGGCTGTGAGTCTCTGCATTAGTTTCCATAAACTGCTGGACGAAGCCTCTCTCATGACAGTTATGCTAGGCTCCTGTCCCCACATCTTGTAGATAGGACAACTTGTGGGTCAAAGATTTTTGTAGCTGGGTTGGAGTCCCAATACTGCTGTTGAAAGTCTTGCCTGGTTAGAGGAGATGGCCATTTTAGGCTCCAGGTTCCCGCATTGCTAGGAATCTTAGCTAAGGTCACCTTTATAGATTCCTGGGAGTGTCCATTGTCTTAAGTTTCTAGGTCGTTCTAGAGATTCCCCCACCCAAACCAGTTGTTTCTCCCCGTACTCTCTCCCCAATCCTCCCCATACTTGATCCCTCCTGTTCCCAATTTTATACCCTCCCCACTCAATCCTCTCCCTCCATCTACCCCCTCCCTCTCCCTGTGTCAATTCTATTTTCTCTTCTCAGTGAGATTCAAGTGTCTCCCCTTGGGTCCTCCTCTTACTTGGCTTCTTTGGGTCTGTAAGTTGTATTATGGCTATCCTGGACTTTATGGCTACTATCTACTTATAAGTCAATTCATACCATATTTGTCTTTCTGGGTCTGGGTTACCTCACTCAGGAAGATCTTTTCTAGCTCCATTCATTTGCCTACAAACTTTATGATATCATTACTTTTAACAGCTGAGAAATTTTCCACTGTGCAAATGTATCACACTCTCTTTATCCATTCTTCTGTTGAGTGATATCTAGTTTGTTTCCAGTTTCTGGTTATTACAAATAAAACTGTTATGAACACCATTGATCAAGAATCCTTGTGTTATAGTGGAGCATCTTTTGGGCTCATGCTCAGGAAGTGGTATAGCTGGGTCTTGATGTAGATCTATTCCCAATTTTCCGAGAAACCACCAAATTAATTTCCAAAGTGGTTGTAGAGTTTACATTCTCACTATCAGCATAAGCTGTCCCTTGAGTTTTTTATCTTAGCCATTCTGACAGGTGTCAGAGGAAATCTCAGAGTCGTTTTGATTTGCATTTCCCTGATGACTGAAGATATTGAATACTTCTTTAAGTACTTCTCAGCCATTAGAGATTCCTCTGTTAGAATTCTCTGTTTAGCTCTGTACCCCATTTTTTTTTATTTGGGTTATTTGGTTTGTTGCTGTCTAGTTTCTTGATTTCTTTATATATTTCAGGTATCAACCTTCTGTCAGATATAGGGTTGGTAAACAACTTTTCCCATTCTGTAGGCTGCCATTGTCCTTTAGATGGTGTCTTTTGCCTTGTAGAAGCCTTTTGGTTTCACGAGGCCCTATTTATTAATTGTTGATCTTAGCGCCTGAGCTATTGGTGTTCTACTCAGGAAGTTGTTTCCTGTACCAATGCATTCAATGCTTTCCCCCACTTTATCTTCTATCAGGTTTGGTGTATCTGGTTTTAGGATGAGTGATCCACTTGCACTTCAGTTTTGTGCAGGGTGATAGGTAAGACTCTATTTGCATTCTTCTACATACAGACATCTAGTTATACCAGCACCGTTTGTTGAAGATGCTTTCTTTTTTCCATTGTATAATTTTGGCTTCTTTGTCAAAAAAAAATCAAATGTTCATAGATATGTGGGTTTACTTCTGTTTCTTAGATTCAATTCCATTGATCAACCTGTCAGTTTTTTTGCCAATACCATGAGATTTTTATTACTATTGCTCTGTAGTACAGCTTGGAATCAAGGACAGAGATACCTCCAGAAGTTCTTTTATTGTGCAGGATTGTTTTAAATAACATGGGTTTTTTGTTGTTGGTTTTTTTTCCGTATAAAGTTGAGCATTGTTCTTTCAAGTTCTGTGAAGAATTATGTTGGAATTTTGATGGAAATAGCATTGAATCTGTAGATTGCTTTTGGTAGAATGGCCATTTTTACTATGTTAATCCTACCGATGTGCATGAAAAATCTTTCCATCTTCTGATATCTTCTTCATTTTTTTTCCTCAAAGTTCTGGGGCTGGGAAAAGGCTCAGGGGTTAAGAGCACTGGCTGCTATTCCAAAGGACCTGGGTTTGATTCCCAGCACCCATGTGGCAGCTCACAACTGCCTGCTATGCCAGTGCCAAGATATCTAACACTGTCATACAGACAGTCAGACATGCAAGCAAAACACAATGGCACATAAAAATGAAAATAAACAAATAACTTTAAAAACCTCAGTTAAAGAAAAAAAGATTTTAAATTCTTGTAATACAGGTCTTCCACTTACTTAGTTAGTTACACCAAGATATTTTATATTATTTGTGGCTATTATGAACTGTGTTGATTCCCTAATTTCTTGCCCACTTATCCTTTGTATAAAGGAGATACTGGTTTTTTGAGTTAATTTTGTATCCAGCCACACTCCTGGAGGTGTTTATCTGCAGCAGGAGTTCTCGAGTAGAATTTTGGGGATGACTTATGTATACTATCATATCATCTGTGAAAAGCAATACTTTGACTTCTTCCTTTCCAAATATCATCCCTGTGATCTCCTTTAGTTGTCTTATTACTCTAGCCAGAACTTCAAGTACTATATTGAATAGATAAGGACAGAGTGGACAGCCTTGTCTTGTCCCTAATCTTAGTAGAATTGCTCTAAATTTCTCTCCATTTAATTTTATTTTGGCTACCAGCTTGCTGTATATTACCTTTATTATAATCAGGTATGTGCCTTGTGTCATCCCTAATCTCTCCAAGACGTTTACCGTAAAGAGGTGTTGGATTTTTTTTCAACATCTAATTAGATTATCAGGTGATTTTTTTCTTTCAGTTTGTTTATATGGTGGATTTCATTGATGTATTTTTGTATGTTAAACCATCCCTGGGATGAAGCCCACTTGATCATGGTGGATGATGTATTTGATGTGTTCTTAGATTCTATTTGTGAGTATTGAGTATTTTAACATCAATTTCCCGAGGGGGTTAGATAGCTGAAGAGTGTTTTGACATAAATGGAGATGCAGAGTCTGAAGTTTGCCCAGCTGGTTTTTGGTCTTGCTTTGGTCCAGCATTTCCTTACTATGCTCCCTTTCCTCCATTTTGGAACAGTAATATATATCCTGTGCCATTATGCATCGAAAATGTATGATCTGCTGTTGTTGAATAGGGAGATTGAAGTTAAGAGATTGCATGAATCTCAGAAGAGACTTTGAACTTTGGACTTTTAAACGTTGTTGAGACTGTGACAGACGACAGGGACCAGGGAGTGGAATGTGGTGGTTTGAATAGCTACGGCCCTCATAGACTGATGTGTTTGCATGTTTGGCCCATAGAGAGTGGCACTATTAAAAGGTGTGGCCTTGTTGGAAGAAGTGTGTCACTGTGGGTGTGGGCCTGAGGTCTCCTGTGCTGAAGCTACACCCAGTGTGGCACACTTCTGTTGCTTCTGGATCAAGATGAAGAACTCCCAGCTCCTTCTCCAGCACCATGTCTGCCCACATGCTGCCCTGCTTCCTGACATGATGATAATGGACTAAACCTCCGAAACTGTAAGCCAGCCCCAACTAAACGTTTTCCTTTATAAGAGTTCCATGGTCATGGTGTCTCTTTACAGCAATGAAACCCTAACTAAGCCGTCTCCTAGCTGAGTCTTGAGATGACAGAAGCCCATATAAAACTTTGATAATGGTCTGTAAAATAACTTGACCCAGAAGACTGATAAAGACTGCTCCTAATCCACAGAGACAAAGATTTAAAAAAAAAAAAATGCTTTAAGCCACTGATTTTGGAGGTCATATATTAGTAGCAAGGCCTAACTAATATATTTTTCAGTTTCTACATAACAAATAAATTAAGTTACGTCATGTTACTAAATTAGAGTGCTAAATTCATTCTGCCGGGCTATGAGTGCTCCAGGGCACATGGCAGGCTGTAACTGTGAGAATCCATCGCTCAGGAACAAATCTTTGTATCTGCTCTCTTTCTCCAAGGTATACAGTTGACGTGTAAGTTATGACATGCTCTGTCCAATTACCTCCCACTTCTGTAATTGAATGGAACAACAAAACCATGCGCCGAAGTGGCCGCATTCCAGGGGTGACCGCTATCTGCTTGAATTTGTCCACCTCTGTCGTCCCCTATCAAAAATTCAGTAAGTGTGCTGCAGGCCACATATCAAAGCCAATATCCTTCCCTATGGTGAGGAAGGCCCTGAAATCAAATGATTTCTTTTTTATGCTTGTCTTTTCCTTCTCAGCATCTGGCCTTTTATTGCTGTTTGCTTCTCCTGTCAGTGCCAGTTACCTACAATGAAAAAATAATAATAAATAGCATCGGCCTTATTCTCCCTCTTTTCTGTTCCCAGTTTCAAATTTGGTCTGAATCTAGAAATAGAAGGCCAATGTGCTAGGGCTCTGCAAGAGCAAATACTAGATTTGAAAAAGAAATAGTGAGTGCTTGGGCTCAGCCACACCGTCTACCCAACATCCTCTGAGGATCAGATGCCAATATGAGATTTAGTAAGCCACGACATGAGGGAGAGGAAATACCTATCAGAGAAAGCAAGGAAGGTGACTGAGAGAGCCACCAGACTGCCACCACATCTCCCCCCAGGGAAGGATAGGGGGAAGAAAAACTCAAAGAAGATCCAGAGATCAGCACACAACTTAGGAGGACTCTGCCAAACCCTGCAGGCAAAGTTATCTGTCAGAGGAATCGCACAGACTCCTAGGAGAGGTCTAGCTCCATATCCCTACTGTCATCTTTGTGCACAGCAAGGGACTCTGGGAGTATGAATTACACTATGGACACAGCAATGGTTTACAGCAAATAGTTGGGGAGGCTTGGTCAGTTACACCCCTGCAATGGAGGTTTGCAAAGAAAATTATTTGGGAGCTGTTTGTTCCTTTATCTCTATAAGTTCAAGAGTCAAGAGCTTTGCCCATGGAGTGTCCATCTTGTGGGATGTGGAGGAGTCTTTAAGAGGTGAGGCCTAGTGGGATGCTGGAATGCTGCCTTTGGAAGGGAATGCTGCACTCTTTGAGTGAGTTCTCCAGAAAAAAGGAACCAAACCACGAATCTATGTGAGACATCCTGCTTAGGGATGTGACCCTTCCTCCTACAACATTAAGCATCTGTCATGGGACCTGCACCAGGGCCACACTACATATCTTAAACTTTCAGCCTTCACCAATAGCCTGCCTCAGGTACTCCATTATAATCTCACAAAAATGACAAATACAGCATCTAAGACTTGTGACAATGAGCGGCAGTAGGAGGGAGGGGGTGTTCCAGAATGATAGCATCTTTCTAGGCGGAAACAGAGTGATATTTCTTTGTTTTACTGAAAACACACAGTTTTTACTCCACCACCAAATAAGCAACTCTGGGCTATGATTCATGGTTTCATGATTCATGTGTCTCCTTCTCTGCATTATCACTTGTCCTCTCCTGACTTTAATTCATTTCCTTTATCTACTCAGCAGTGCCTCTGAGCACCTCAATTCTCTAGTCACTAGAGAATCAGTGGCGGATATAAAAGCCATGGAAAGATCTTCTCTTTGAAGAAATGGACAATAAAAGTATACACAATCAGAAAGAGAGAGAAGACAGAAAAGAAAAGAAATTCTTGGATCATTGCAGTAGCTTTGAAAGATAAAGCAAGATGAAGCAGTAGGGAATGGTGGGGAGGGTGAGGAGGGAACCTGTTAGGTTAGGCCTTGTTCTCGGTGGTTCCTCATCCCCCAGGCTCTGTTTTATAACATAAAAGTGGAACAGCCTAACACAGCTTCAGTTTATCTTCTTCCTCAGCACAAATACTGACTTCTACTAGCCACCTGGACCGCTGCCTTCCTCTACCAGTATGGTGCTGGCTGCAGTGGTGCTGATAGACTGTGAGGTTCTCCGCACGTCTCTGTAAACACAGGGGACAGTGCTGGCCTTGCGGTAAAGAGGAAACACTGGTTTGGAGGGAGATTAGAAACCCTATAATTTGGTTCAAAGTATCATTATTTTTCCCTTCCGAAAAGAAAACCCCAAGCAAGCAAGGATGGCTTAGTTAGCCATGTGAGAGTAAAGCACTCCAGGTCACTCCCCAGTTCCAGGAATACTCAGAACTGTTCAGCACCTAATCGACCACCATTTAGTAAGTCCCAAACTTAAGCATTTGAGTAAGTAAAACTGGACTTTTTATAGCAGCTAGAGCATGGTTAAGATATGCTTTAACAGAACCCCAAAGGACTGTTTTAACCAATAGAAAGCAGAACAGTGGTTATTAAGGCAGACTGAGGCTCTGGTCTATAAGATGACCTTGTGATCCAGGTCTTTTCTATTTTTTTTTTCCTCTAGGTCTGTTCAAGTTGCTGCTTCATGGCTATTGCTGTCCAATAAGGACCACACCCATTGGAAAAGAAGAGAGTGGAAAGTAGGCAATCTTTTCAGCAAGGGTGAGGAAGATGAATACTTCTGCTTCTTTTGACTAATCAGGGCCTAAGCCTGCACGAGAAGCTGGAAAGTGCAGTCTCCCACTGATCAGCTGATTAGCCAGACTTCTATGATCACCTGTGGAGTCCTCTTCCTAACCAAAAAGAAAAGGAGGGGCTGGGGAGATAACTCAGTGGGTCTGAGTGCTTGTCACAAAAGCATGAGGACTTGTGTTTGAATCCTGAATTGAATATCCATGCAGAAAACCAGGTGGGACTTACACGTCTGTAACCCAGTGGCATGGTGAAGGGAGACAGGTGGGTGTCTGGGCCTTACTGGCTGCCAGCCTCGTTCCGGGTTCAGTGAGAAATTCTGTCTCAAGAGAACAAGGCCGAGAGTGACAAGGCAGTTCTCCTCTGGCTTCAGCCCATGCACTGGTGTATATCCATACACACACGTGAGCATATATCATGAACATACACTGTTCACACTCATAAAAACACGCACATAAAAACACACACACAAGAGGAAAAAGAGCGAGCAGATACACTTAAACTTGGCTGGCTCTGCCGTGACTATAAGAGTCCACACTCTGGCATTAAGGAGTAAATTTTATTGTCATGTTAATTTTAAATATTATTTTGCTGCTCTTTTAATTCAGAAATATGTCCATTGATTCCATCTTTAAAGTCACCATTAGCCTGGCCTCAGTTACCTCCAACATGTGTTTCAACATGGGGCCTATAGTTCCAGAGACTCCCAGGAGTGTGTTAAAATTTTTATGATGTTGCCTTAATTGAGGGTTTTCCTTTTGACCATACTTTCTAAATTGAATTTTGTCATCTTCTGCATCACTCTCATGGCTCCTCATAATCAAATTGTGCCTCGGGATCCCAGGGGCCTTTGCTTGCTCCATGGAGGAGATGTGGGCTTCACAGAGAAATAATACGCTTTCCAAAATTAAGATCCCATAAGCTGATAGTATGGCTCACAGGGTGATTTTTTTTCCCACAGCAGTTTACACTGAAAGCAATTATGAGAAAACTGGTCATCACATGATACCTGGTAGCATAAGCATGCCAAGTTGGAGAGTCAGACAGCAATGAGCATCAGGTTCTCATCTGAGGGGTAATTTGCTTTCAGCAAAACAACATCATCTTTCCCATTAAATTAATGTTAAATCAAATCACATTGGCTTCATTGTTTTGCTCAAATTGAACTTGTATTGAATTCAGTTTAATTCAACAGTTTGGGGGTTTGTAGATATATCAAAGCCATAAGGATGAGTCTGATTTGAAGGTAGGAACTCCTATAATTTGGCTCAAATTATCATTATTTTCCCCTCAAATAAAGAAAACCCCAAGCAAAAAAGGGTCAACCAAGATATGAGAAAGTGAAATACCCCAGACCACCCTCAGTAATTGGGGGTGGGAGGGATATTCACCTTCCCTCACCCTTAATTACCTGGTTTGGTTAGAGGATCGGCTACACAGCTGATTAAACAATAGAAATAAATACTAACTGTAAACAGAAATTGCTTCTCACTGTCTTTCAGACAGGTCCATATGCTACTAACACTTAAGAGGCAGAGCTATCATGAAGAGTGCTGAGGCCTTCTGTGCAGGTAATCATTGCTGACTTCTCTCCTAGAATATCAATCCTTCAGACCCTGATCATGTTCTCCCTGGCAACCTTCAATCAAAGCACAGCTCGCACTCTGCCTCTAAGCCTGCTTGCTTGCTGCCAACTCTAGAAGATTTAAAGCAGAGCACTCATGACATGTCTAGGATGCCATGGGCCTAGGGAATTTTGTTCAACAAGGTGGCTGGGTTTCTCCACTATTGCTGCTCGATTTCTGCTTGATCATCTGTAAGTCCACAGAAATGGAAAGTTCCTTTCTTTGCTTCCTACCCAGTCCATGACTGCAGTTTGGAGGGTAACAATATGACAGGACAATAAACATTACACATACACACCTGGGCACTGATGTGGAATACGACATATATAGGGGCTGAGCACCGGCACGTACATCAGTCTATCCGGTGCTTGGAGATCTTTGGGATGAGAGGCACTATGTAACTATAAGTTATAGGGGCGCTTAATCAACTATTCTCCCTTGGACTTGTGTGCTCTCTGTGATTTACAGGCACCTCTGTTTACCTACAGGATGATGGTCCTGGTGGACGAGAGTAAGGGGAAATAAATGACTTGCTAGGTGATTAATTGTCCTAGCGCAGCACAGGGTCCAGTACCAAGATCATTATTTCTATTGTATGACAAGAAAGAAAGAAAGAGCAGCGAAGCTGTGTGCATAAATAACAGGGCAAAGATTTCTCAGTGAGCAGGAACGATCCACTGGCCTCTTCTTTTCAGACTGTCCAAAGGGACCTAGCCTTGGTCTGAATTCCCATCTCTCTCCTGAGGCATCGGAACTGCCCTTCTATAACCATGTGATGTGAGGGCCGGGATGTTTTATGGAGAATTCCAATCCTATGCACTTCCAAAGACAAGGCAGGTATGCTATGGCCAGCTTGTGCCTTGTGAAGCCTATTCATACAAGGCCCTCTAGAAGGCAGGCAGCTCTACGCTCCAAGAAGCATAAGCAGTCAAGAAGATATAAATGTTTTATTGAGTTCAAACCATGAGAAAAGACAGAAATATGGAGGGAAGTCCGGGACACAGGGGCCTTAGCACTCAGCATTTATTTTCATTAACTAAACCATTTAGCCCAGTTGTTCTCAATCCCATGACATATTTGAAACACTTCCCTTAGAAACCTTTAAAAAAAATACCACTGCTCAGAGCTTACCCCTCACCCATTAGGGCAGACGCTCGAGGAAGGGGTTGGTACATTTTTAAATCATTGGCAAATTGACAAGTGAACGCCTGAGCCTTGGAGGTAACTCCTTGGAAGACTCAAGGTGTTGACTTCATTGCCGAATTCATCATCAGTCTAAGGGATACTGCAGTGACCAGCAAGGCATACGCTGCTGTTGGATTGTACAAGCTCCAACATTTCCGCTTCCAATAGGGGGAAGTAAATCACTGAAGAACTGTGCCTGATTTTTAACTAGCCTGGGCTTTAATAGCCCATCAGCTTTGGTTTAAATGCTTTTTGATAGCTCTGAACATTTGACCTTAAGCAAAGCACTTGGATTCAACCTTGACATTTCCCATAATTAAACAAAGAAGATTTTTGCTCATTAAATATTATTTTTGTTTCTTGGACCATGAACTGAATTGTGAATGAGCTCTCATTTCAGGCAAAAGCAATGGTGTGACCCTCAGTTCTGCGGTTGTTAACAGCAACAAGACCCAGTCTGCCCTCCACTGAAGGGGGGAGGGCTGGCATTTCCCATTGGCTCTCTTTGCTACTGTCACCTACTGAGAAATGTCACAGGGGCAGGCCTCCTGCAAAGGGAGGGGCCGTAGGGTTCAGAAGAGGCAGGCAGCTGCATTCCAATTCCCACCGATTTGAACCTGAGCTCCCTGCAGTGTTTGCTCACTTGGATGGAGAAGCGGCTCCTCTTGGCATTGTCTGCCCTGTTCATGCAGAAACCTTTAACCCCTCCTCTCCACCAGCAGCCTCTTGCCAGTAATTCTCTGAAGTCTAACCTCCATCTTCTGTCATAATTGGCTGGATCAAAAGTAAGCTGTTCACCTGGGCTGAAATGGGCAAAGTTTTGCCAGGAAATGAAAATGGACTCAAGAAAAAGGAGTGTACGGCTTAGCTTAAACGAGCAGGTTTTCAGTGAGTAACCTCCAGCCACATGAAGAGAAGGCAGGGGAGACAGCCCCCAGCAAATGACAGAAGAGAAAGTGGAGACCCGGAACCCAGAAGTCATCGTTTTCAGTCCTGTCCCTGAGCCTAGCTCTTTTCCAAACCCCACTGTGCTCCGGTTGACGACTCCCTAGATTCTCCTGTATCTTTATCATAAATGACCCCTTCAGGTAAAGCAGGCTTCACCTGCTTTGTGTCTCTATGACGCCTGCATGTTGCTGTTGAGGAGCAGGTTTCAGTTCACTACAAAATTGTAAGGAAGGTATAGATAATGTGAACCCGGCTGACCCCGCAGCTGCCCTTTTGTCAACACCCTACAGAGGTGGCACACTTGTTACAGCTGATACACTTGGCCAGGCACAATGGCCCCCATGCCTGGAATCCCAGAACTCAATAGGTGAAAGCGGGAGTCCAAGGCTATCCTCAGCTGCATAACAAGTTCAAAGCCGGCCTGAACCACATAAGACCTCCAGAAAGGAAAAAAAAAAAAAAAAATAGTGTACATCTGGGAATGCAGCTTAGTTGGTGGAGTGATTTCTATCATGCATGAGATCTCGGGATTCAATCCCCAAGGCCACATAAAAGTAGACATGGTAGCACACACATGTGATAACACTGCTCAAGAAGTAGAGGCAGAGGGATCAGAAGTTCAGTGTTATCCGTGATTATATTCAGAATTTGAGAGCAGATCTTACCTGGTAGGGGCGGGAATGATATACCTACTTAGAATCATGAATATCCCCTAGACATCAGAGTCTGGGTTCTTCTCTTGAAGTTTACACTCTAGGTTTTGACAAGGATCTCTCTATGTGGCCCTGACTGTCTTGGAACTAGATGGACAGACAAGTACATGTTCACACCAATAGAGTATCACAAAGACTATCTCCACCGCCTCACTAACCCTCTGCCTACGTTCTTCCTCCGTGCTCACTCCTGATAACCACCGCTCTCGTCACAGCCTTTATAGTTTTGCCTCTTACAGGAAGCCGTGAAAGTGGGATCATACAGCATGAAGCGATCGCAGTCTGGCTTCTGTTGTTCAGAAATGCACATTTAACTTTCCTCGAAGTTGTACATAGACTAAGCAAAGCAAGTGGAAGACATTTGCCCCTTCTTCCTCTTTCAGGGTCCTTTACCTTCTCTACTTCCTTAAGGGGGTATCAGGTGGGTGGGCACTAGCCATTTAAAACCTGAATCTGGATGAAATCTAGCTTCACCATCTTCAGCTCATGAGATGGAACAGTAGATCCTTTTTTGGTAACCACTATCTAATTCACAGTGACGCTTGATAAGTTCCTATGACAGCTCATTTTAGTGTCTGTTTGTCTGAGGACTGGAATCCAGATATTTGTTTTAGTATTCTGAAAGTTTATGTGAAATTTTAGTTTTGTTTTTTGAAACAGGATCTCTCTATGTAGTTCTGGTTGTCCTGGAACTAGATATGCAGACCACATTAGCCTAAATCTCACAGAGATCTGCCTACCTTTGCCTCCTGAGAGCTGGAATTAAAGGTGTGTGCCACCATGCCCTACCCTATAAAGATGTCTTTATATGGCTATGTATTTATTTGTGTGTGAGGGAGAGAGAGAGGAGAGAGAGAAGGAGAGAGAGAGAGAGATTTGGGTTGGGTAGTTTTTAAGTAACTCAAGATTACCCTTTGTGATGTTGAAGGTGCTTTTCTCTAAGCAGGAAAGAATTCTTCTACGAGACTGTGTGCTTAAATTGCACCTCTACCCCAATCTCTAACTCGCTTAGCTCCTCTGTTAGATTTTGAACTTGACAAGTTTTTATGTGATCATGTTTTTTTTTAATGTTTGAAATACTAAAAGAGAGGCGGAAACAGAAAAGATAGATAGATAGATAGATAGATAGATAGATAGATAGATAGATAGATAGACAGACAGATAGATAGATAGGTATTAGATTATATGTATGTGCATAGTATATAGAATATAGAGTACACATACACACGTAGAATTTATGCTATTTCCTTGGAAGAAATCGACTGAAGAGCTGACATAGCAGCTGGGCTCAGGTTGTTATTGTTACAGTTCATTCCCTGTATTTCTGTGTTGTGTTTTAGGATTTATATTGACTGGCAATAGGAAGGTAGAGTGGCAGCAAAGAGAGCTCCAGGTCCGCTTTTACTAATTAGTGGTGTCACTCATTGGATAAGTCATTTCCCTCCTCTGAGACTTCTTCTAGGTTATAGTAGAAGATTCTAGGTATTCTGGGTTTCAAAATGCACAAAAGGCATCATAACCTCTCCATGCAGGGTAAGGCACTATGTGGTTCATTGGCCTGTGCCAGTCTTGGGACACACAATTATAGGTGGCTATCCAGTCTTCTTTCTTTCTTTATAGTTCTTTTGGACCTGAAAAGCAAAGACCAAAAACAAAGACTACTGCATAAGAAAGAGATGGAGACAGCCAGTCAGAGTTAATGGGGAGGGCAGAAAGTGCTTCAAGAGGGTGAGGAGCTGGTAAGAGGGATGAGTGGATGAACGAGTGAGGCCCCACCTCCTAACTCCACACCCCAGCCACATCAAATCCTCAATGTGAGGAAACACAGGGGCATAGTGAAATGTTAAAAAGCTCCAGCTTTTCTTTAATCATCCCAGCCTTTGGTTGGTGAGTTTGAGGCCAGCCTAGTCTGAAAAAAAAAAAAAAAAAAAGATTCAGAATAGCCAAGGCTGTTAACACAGAGAAAACTTGTCTTGAAAAAAAAAACAAAACAAAAAAACAAAAACAAACAAACAAACAAAAAACCAGACAGAAAAACAAAGAGCAAGCAAGCCATGGATATCACAGCCTGGGAGGGTCCCGAGTCTGTGAGAGAAATATGTGTGTCTAAGGGGTGCTACGAGCATCAGGTGTGAGCACCAACAAGCAAAGTAGGAAAAACTTCCTACTCTGAGGCGTGAGAGAGCTCATCCCAGTCAGGACCATGTCTTTCCTGGCTTCTGCTGAGCACAGAGATCTAGAAAGGATCTAGGGAAAGAGATGAAGGTATGTAAGAATGAGGAAGTTAGAAGCCTGCTCATGAAGGCACATAAAGCATAAGATGGAGAAACTCCATAGTAGAGGCCACAATGAGGTCTGGCCAGGCAGTGGGAGCTGTTTTGGGGTTATGACCATGTCTGGATGAGCCAATGTCACCAGCAAAATCCCAGGATGTCTGGAACCACATGAGAGATAGCTGAGTTTACATTCCATGGGCTGAGAGAAGACTCACCCTATATCCAGGTCTCTTACTGATGCAGGGAAGGCTATATGGCTGGAACAAGTCTCAGAGAACAGTGGCCTCAAGGACCCTAGAAAGACCAAGGGCTCCTCTTTCTCTCAAGGATGCCTACAGTTCCACCATCTTCCGCCTGAGATACCATCACATCTTCATGTTTTTCACTTTCCTGGGGTGGGGAAGGTAACAAGATTATTAAAATAAAGGAAATTCCTTTCGGGCTTTTTGCACATCTAAGCTGCAGTGTACAAAGCTTGGTCCTGCCATGGCTCTGACAAGGACAGGATCAAGACAAAGAAGCTTTTCTTGCCCCTGTGCTGGAAAGTAGACTTGTTCCTCCCTGACCCTGTTCAGACAGAGAAAGTCAGATAGCTCCAAGGATGCCAGGTAGTTACTCTCAGCGTGTGGCTCAGTGTCCCTAAGGAGACATCACTGTAATAACAAGTGAGCTAGAAATACAACAACTGCCTTCTCGAAAGACAGTTTGGATTCCTCCTCACCCTGATGCTACAGTGGGTTGTAGAAAGGGATCTGGAGAGGCACTGAGGAAGGCCTTGGCTAATAGAGGCAAATGCTAAGCTGAGATGGGGGGGGGGGGTGTTTCTCCCAGCTATTCACCAAACAGCTGAGGAGCTCACCCGGAAGAGTGTGCCTTGCTCTTGCTTTTGTCACTTGACTTGCCTGTTGTGCTGGAACATTCTAAGAACATTCAGAGCTGATGTTTTCAAAAGAACAAGGTTGTCAAGTCAATAAGAGAGACCAGCGGGAAGACAATAAAAACAAACAACAGGCCTCAGCAATAGCCATGACCCTGCTCAAGAGTAGCCTGGATCACCTTCTGTATGGTACGGTACAGCCCTGCTGACTCTATGCTCATCTTACTCGGCTTCTACCTTTTACCACCATACTCTGTCATCATGAGCTATGGCGTTGACACCAGATCTATTGTATTTTTGTCTAAGGCTTATCAGAAGGGGCCACAGAGATAGTTTGATGGTTAAGAGTACTTGTTACTCTTGTTATTCGGAGACCCTGCTTCTGTTCCCAGTACCCATGTGGTAGTACATAAACATCTATAATTCTAGTTCCAGAGGCTTCAACATTTGTCTGACCTCTGCGGGCACCAGGCACTCATGTGGTACATGTACATACACGCAGGCAAAAAACTTCCATACACACAAAATTAATAAATAGATCTAAAAACACTTGTAAGAATTATCTGAAAGCCTCTCGTTAGTCTAATACTGTCTCTTACTCTTATAGCTGATGCACGTGTGAAAAAACACATCCTTCACAACACATAGCTCCCTTTAATCACATCTCTTCCAGCCTAGTTACTTCTGGCTGTACAAGCTATTGCACAAATACGTGTAAGGGCTTAAATCACAGCTTGAGGAGAGCTATGAGCCTGACGTTAAATGGTCATCACAATGTATACCTGCAATGTGATAAGTATGGGCATTAGAAATGTATCTGATGCAATCCTGTGAAGTGTCACATAATGAGTATTACCCTGCTCATCTTACAGAAGAAATGAAGGGGAAGAAAAGTGAGGGGAGGGGGAGAACTTTCCAACGTTTCAAAGTGAGGAGTTTGCAAATCCAGAAGACAAAAGTCCAGCCTTTACTTCCGTCTGCACAGCATAATGCTTTTCTGATCTCTGAGTGAATCCCAAAGTTTCCGGTGGCCACGTGCCAAAGGTGGATGTTCTGTGTGCTGCTACAAAACGAGAGCTTCTATAGCATTCTCTGACTTTTCTCTGCTGTTGTCATGGAAGAGGAGTATTTCTGCATTAAACGCTGACTGAATTGGTCTCACTGTCCACAATAACCTTCGTGCCTGTGTCCCACCATCGACTGCATCACCTGAAAGTGTGCCTATGCATGCATGTGTTTACAGCATCCTTCTCTGGCTGCCTGTGGAAAAGATGCTCTAGAAGGAACTGCAGTATCTGAATGCTCCGATGCCAGCTTATGCTACAGCCCATCACCATCTCCAGAGAACTGTCTGAGAATCAGCAGCCGTGGAGGAAGACAGAAACAGAATGTCAATGCAAAAGCAATAATGCTTCCCAGAACCCTTCGGCATTTTTCAAGTGTTCTAATAACTGGGCTTTGTAGGGTTGGCCCACAAGGATAGAAAAAGCATTTCTCGTGTGCACCTAGCTCCTCCTCTTGTGGTAGCAAGTGTGGCTTTACTTTCCGAATAATCCCCTGCCCTGGTGTTGTCATTTATTTCTCTGACTCCTTCACGTAGTCATTACCAGATTTGTGAGGCTTTGACTAATTCTGCCTTTCCCTACTCTAAATTTTAAAGCAAAGGGGAAATACAACCAGGAATGAGACCGAAGCCCTGATAGCACTCTTCTGCTAGCTGCCTGTGGGAGTGGGAACAATCTGTAGCCTTGATTAGGTTCTCAGTCCTTCCTCTCTGAACTACACTCAGCCACCTCTCCATGGTCACAGCAGTTGTACATGCT
Source organism: Rhombomys opimus (assembly GCA_010120015.1). Classification (NCBI taxonomy): domain Eukaryota; kingdom Metazoa; phylum Chordata; class Mammalia; order Rodentia; family Muridae; genus Rhombomys; species Rhombomys opimus. The sequence goes on along the minus strand of REGO01000731.1, from coordinate 649,412 downwards.
CAAGGTTCTCCCCTTCAGAGTGAAGCTTGCACCCTAGTGACCTCACCAAAGGGAAAGAGGCAGAACAGGAGGAAGAGAAAAGAGCAAGTTGTCTTCGTGAGGGTTTTGTTGTTGTGAAGAGACACCATGACCAAGGCAACTCTTATAAAGGCAAACATTTAATTGGGGCTGGCTAACAGTTCAGAGGATTAGTCCATTATCATCATGGCAGAAAGCATGGTGCTGGAGGAGCCCAGTGTTCTATATATTTATCCAAAGGAAGCCAGGAGAATGGATTCCACGTTGGGCAGAACTTGAGCATAGGAGACCTCAACACCCATACCCACAGTGACTTACTTCCTCAAACAAGGTCACATTTCCTAACAGTGTCACTCCCCACGGGCCAAGCATTCAAACACATGAGACTGTGAGCACCATACCTACTCAAACCACCACAGAGCTTCAGGCCTTCCAGCCAAAGAAAAGGAGCCACGGAGGCCAGAGCCTGAAAACATTAGCTGTGAATTCTTCCAATCCCTGTTGTGGGGATCTATACTCACATCAAGGAGCATGTTTTCCAACTCTTTACCAGGGTTGCCCTGTAACTTGCCTTGGCCAATGGAAAGCATCACATAGTGTTATTCAACTTCTGTGGCAAGGCTGAGTCAGGGGTCTGTCCACCACATCCTTCCTCTAGAACCTTTCTACCAAGTGAGAAATCAAAACTGGGCAGCCCAGTGGAAAAGGCACATGGATAAATTACCACAGTGCCTGGCTGAAACCTTGGCTGATGCTAGGCCTGTGATTGGCATCGAGCAGAATCAGCCAACACCGATTGACAAGCCATTGACCACAAACACATGGTGAACTGAACTAAGACCACTTAGGACAGAGACAAAAGATCTCAACAGAGTCCTGACCAAATAAATCACCAATCCACAAAATCTTCAGTAAATAGAATGAGTCCATGATAGTATGTTCAGCAATGTTTTCCAGACTCACCAACTAGATGACTCTTTCTGGTTGGAAAAAATAGCATTAAAGTGGTTTCCTATGGAATAGGAGAAGCAGGGTAAAATCCCCACCCTGAAGCCTGTGTGTGTGTGTGTGTGTGTGTGTGTGTGTGTGTGTGTGTAATATCTATGTGTGTGTATACATACATATGTATACATATAAATATATATGTATATACACATATATGTATATGTGTATACATATATAAATACATATATGTGCATATACATCTATATCATATATATATAATTTATAGTAAAGATGCACAATGAGATTAGCCAGGCCAAAAGTCTCTACATCTTCATGAACTATTATACTGAAGCAATGGAGCGTCACATTGGATTTTGCACTCTTACTATCAATTATATTTTTATGTATTTATGCACTACAAAAAAATCAAAAACAAAGTTAGAAAAACAATTAGCTTTATATCCTCCTTAGTGATTCATGTGCTCATTACCTGAATTTCACTGTTCCTCATCACTTTTTCTCCTTTTTATGTGTTTGTCTATACCCACATGTAAATCTGTTTACACATATACATTACAGACATATATCATAGAAGCTAGGATATGTGAAAGAGAACGTGTAGTGTTTTGTTTTTCTTTCTGAGACTGTATGACTTCACTTAATGTTGTACATTCTGTATCCAAATATTTCCTGCAAATTTCATGATTTCTGTTTACTGTACAGATGGAGAGTAGCCCATTTTACATATGGACCAGACTTGCATTATCCAGTCAACTCTTGATGGACAGCTAAGTTGATCCCACTTCCTCACTATCGTGCACAAAGCAACAATAATCCCCAGAGTTCTTAATGCTAATGCTATTTTGTGTTCTGAGGCCTTCCATGAATGAACACACTTAAAAGATTGACTTTTAAGTGGTCAATAGCCTAATGAAATGTAGTTTTTGTTTGACATCATTGTTATAGCAGTATGCCACTTTAAACCAGATGCCCTACATTAAAGTGAAAGAGATTGATGATCTCATCCCTCTGCAGGCCAGAAGTCCATGTGACAGGAATCCTCCTGTCTTTACCTCCCCAGAACTGAGATCACCAGTGTGCCACACACCTGCCCTTTTTATGTGGGTTCTGAGAATGGAACCCGGGTCCCCATGCTTACATAGTAAAGCATTTTGTTGACTAAGCTATCTCCCCAGCCCCACTCTTCCAATTTTCTATTTTCTGGAGCTGAGAGTGTCAGCAGGACTTCAACCAATGAGAAGGCTCTAACCATTAATCTGTACCCTTTGTAGTTTCACCTTCTAGAGTCTGCACACATTTCTTGGCTTGTGTGTCCCTTCTATCTTCAAAGCCAACAGTGACAAAAAACTTTCCCAAGGAGTCCTACTTTTCAATCTCCCCACCTCTTAATGTAATGACCCCACGAGGTCCATTGGGTCTACCTGGATATGCTGGGATAGTCTCTCTAATTAATTTACTTGTTTCTTATTATTTAGTTATCTGGATGTGTGTGGAAATTGAATGTGTGTTATACAGAAGTAAATGTGGGTACCAGTGTGTGCTCCCATATATAACATATGTGTGAGACCAGAGGTCAATGTCTGTGTCAGAAACTGCCCACTTTGTATTTTGAGACAGAGTCCCTCAGCGGACTGGTGCTCACCCAGGTAAGCTGGACTAACTGGCTAGCAAGTTCCTGGGATCTTTCGATCTTTCTCTCTCTCTCTCTCGCTCTCTCTCTCTCTCTCCCCAGTATGGAGATTACATCATGCCACTATGACTATTGGGAGTGGAGGGGTATTGCTATTGTTTGTTTCTTTGTTTTGAGACAGGTTATCTCTGGCTATCCTGTAACTTACTATGTAGACCTGGGTGTCCTGAACTCCACCTGCATCTGCCTCCCAAGTGCTGGGATTAAAGTCACAAGCCACTCTCCCTATTTTAAAAGGTGCTGGTTGGCCTTTTGAATCTCCCTGCAACCTGACTTTTCCTTCTCTGTGTGACATAGCATAGTTACAGGATTTATTGTGTGCCTCTTGTGGAAGAGGCATTGTCTTACCGCAAACATCAGCCTGGGCAAAAGCAACTTCGTGCTCCTCAGTTGAGATCAATGCTCAGTTCTTCACATCTCTCCTAACAATTACAGGATGTCCTAAGAGTAGGGACAGGAGCCATTTTTTATGGCATGTTTTGGAGTTGATCATGTAGGACAGAAAAGGAACCTTGTTGAAAACAAAATACATTTTATCACTTGCTTCACTCTAATAGTCCCATGAAGGCCAAGTTGACAGACCGCCTGACTTGGCTCTCAATCATGTTGCCAATAACAACATTGAAACAGAGCTTGGGGCCTTCAAGCTGGACCCAGTCCGCAATGCAGGCCTCACTGAGTGAGAAGCAATCTGTCTCGGTCTGTCAGGTGCAACAAGATTTCTGATGGCAATGAAGGGGAGAACGCTTGACTTCCCATCTCCATCCATCTCCTGATTGGTGATAGAAGCAGCCCAAGCGACCTCCCCAATGAGAAATCATACAAGAAGATGGATGGATCAAAGAACACAGAACTTTTCTGCTTGCTTAGCCATTTTCTTCTTGTACTTGAATGCTAAAAAGACGACCAGAAAGAGAACAATTTTTACTGTGCATACGCTGGGCCTTGCCATAGGCACTGAATGACACAGCATGTGATGTGCCATCCCTACAATTGTGATGTCCATTTACTAAGAGCCCACAAGTAAGGGACATGAGAGTGGGAGGTACTGTGGGATATCTTTAGGATAATGAACATTAGCTATGTTTCTCTCTGCTATGGCGAAACACCACACCCTCCCCAACTTCAAGGAGAAAGAATCTTCTCTGGCACAGGGCTCAGGATACACAGCCCATTGTGGCATGAAAGGCACTACAATGGCCCTGCTCCCTGATGTGGCAATGGTAACTTGAGAGTACTGGGTACATCCTACCAACCATCAGAAAGCTGAGACCCCAGGACCAGAAGAAAACCCTCATACCCTACAAAGTCCTACTTCTACCAGCTGGATACCATGACCAAAATGTTTGACAGCCTCCCAAAAGTAGTGCCACCAGCCAAGGACCAACTGTTCAAACGCGTGAAACTGTGGAGGGCGTTTCACATTCGAGTCTTCACCAGAGGTTCCCTACTCAGCCCATGGAGCGTATTATCCATTCCTACCTGACTTCAAAGGACCTTTGTTTTTTTTTCCTGAGTGGTATTTCCCAAGGGCCCTCCTAGTGTAGATATCAAGACAGTCCCCTATCAGAAACCCCTACATGCTTCTCTCTACTCATCCCTCCCTTCCTCTTTTCTCTCCCCTTTCCCTATACTAGCCTGCACTAGCCTTCCTTATGCCCCCCAAAACATGGCATATTTGTTCCCATTCAGGGCCTTGCTTTTGACCCTTCAGCTTTAACAACCTAATCCCTCCCACCAACTCTTCCCTTGAGTGTCTGCCCCTCTCCTTCCTCAAGACCTCTGTTCCTTGACAGCCCCATGGAGGCTTTTTCTAACCTCCCTGGCTAAAACAGACTTTCACTACGTAGCTTCCATTGAGACCAACACCTAGCTTAATCAGCTAGCCTCCCAGCAGCACTGAGTTCATCAGAAGTCATAGGACTCATGCTTGAGTGAATGATCTACTGTTGCTGAAAGGGGCACAGGGACCATTCTTTGCCCTCTGTGGTTCTCCAAGCCCTGGCACACAATGGGTACTTAGAAAGGAGGTACACTGTCTGAAAGGCAGGCACTCAAAAGAAGGCAGCAACTGTCCCACGGGGCATAGAGGTTTCCATACACAGAATTTCCGGTGCTAACACTAGGACCATCCTGGGGGCTCTCAGGGTTCTTCTGGGCCTCCAAGATGTTTCACGTGACATCACAGACCCTGTGCTTTGCAGCTTCACTGAGCCTAAGAGCCAAACAGGAATATGTAACGAACAGCACAAATGGACTCCTGGCTTCTGAACAAGCCTCTGGTGTGTCTCCACTAGTGTGTCTAAACCATGTGAACTGGCCATCATCATCAGGCCATGTGGAACAGGCAGTCCTGTTCATGCCCTTGGGTTTCTCCACCGGCTTCTGGGTCCCGGTTAAGTCAAGGGCCTGCAGTTAAGAGAGTTAGGTGAGCTCGCAAAGAGGGACGGGAGAGTTTTCAGAGAGTGTGGAACCAACAGGATAGGACTCCTTAGGAAATTCGCTCTTTCTCTTCAGAGTGTGATGCTAATCCCTCCTGCTGGATACACAGGGATGACTCAGGCAGAGAATCACAGACACAGGATGGAATGGCTCTCCTCAGCAGCCATGAGGAGCCACAAATAAGTGTGGTGAAGCAAACCCAGGGCTTAGCAGGGGAGTAAAACAAACAGCTCAGGTTATCAGCCAGTAAATCAAGAAGTCAAGGACAGACCCTCCCTGTATATCACCCCAAACTCTCATGTTCAAGGCTTCAGGGTCTCTGCAGCTAGAGGCAGGGTAGCTTTAGCACTCAGCATCCTGCATTTGAATCCCAGCTTTGCCAATTAACCCACATCCATGACCTTGGGCAGACTGTCTGACCACACTAGGCCGGCTTCTCCATCTGCAAATCAGGACTGGAGATTACTCACTCAAAGCACCTGTCACACCATAAGCACAGAGAACAGTGGCTGTCACTGAAACCGTAGCTATACGTTTATACCCAAGGGGAAGGTACTTGAAGCAAGGATGATAACTGGCTCTGTCCCCGGATGATGAACTATTGTTAATCCAGCCAAGCTCTCTGAGGCGGCACAAGCATCCGGGCAGGTGGGAGTGTCTGCTAAGGGAGGCTCTCTCGGCACTGACTGATCCAACCCTTCCCAGCTGCCAGCACTCATTCTTCACTTCCATTTAGCTGGCTCTGGGGTTTAGCAAGATAGTTACTTGAGCTAAATACAATGCTTACTGCACATTAGGAACAAGAGGCCGATTTGGTTCCACCTCTTGCCCTATCGCAAGCATAGTCCTTGGGATTTAATTTGCCATTTGATGATGCACAATAACTGGCCTGTTAAGCTAAGAGCCTGCATTTATTAAATGCAAGCAAACAAAGCCTGAGTCAACAGTTGCTCCTCTGATTGTTAAAAGCTCCTCTCCCAGAGGACGGTGTGGGAGGTGGGCTGCCTCGTTGGGACGTTGGAACTTCTGAGCAGACAGGCAGAAAACAAGAACAAAAACACAATGTTACTAAAATCCAAGACTCACTTGGGCATCACTGTGGGAGTCTAAGGTGGGTGCAAAGAAGTCATCTATCCTTCCCTCCAGGACTGTGCTACCCCAATAACAGATGCCAGTAACATTTGACTTGATGCAGTTGCTGTAGGAGATTTTTACAAGTGCGGCTTGGAAACAGAAAAGATCTATGGGAAAGTGGTGATCCCTGTGTTAGATTCTTCCAAGGATCGTGCAAGTCTGAAGAAGGCAACTCTGCTGTACTTGTTGACACAGTATGGACATCTCTCTTGAGTTTGTAGAGGAACTAATGAGATTGCTACTGGAGTTGTTAGAGACTAGGCTCTGCCCCACCCCCCAACAAACTAGGTTCGGCCCACCTTCATGGACCAGTTAAACAGACAGGTAACAGTGAAAAGCAGAGAAAGATGTATTTAATGTGGCCACACTGGTATGAGGATCAGAGAGGCCCAGTGACCTCCCTTCCCCAGGTCCGACTGCAGGTTTCCAGCATGAGGTTCAGGTTTAAATAGAGGGCAACTGAGCATAACTGGGCAGCCTTTGTCAAGGTGTAGCCCCACCCAGCACTGTCGTCTCTGGTCTGTTCTCACCTTCAAAGCGGTCTGACAAGAGGTCAGAAAGGTGTGAAGTCTTTTCCAGAGCCAGTTCCCACTCTGGTTGGCATCCAACTTCAGCGTTTTCCTTTTCCCAACACGAAATTCCTGTGAATATTCTAATCCCTTGTAGCCAAATCCTGATTCTTTGGGTCCCTCTATGGTCCAGCATCAGCAACTGGGCTACTCTCAGACCATATCAGAGGTTACTAAGTCACTTCGGATGATACCTGGAGTCATGTCTTTCATGTAGGCTCACACCCTCTTCTTTCGTTTCTCATCTCTGCAGTTATTACCCAGGCTCACATACTAAAGCTTCTGAATAGTTTTCATGAAGGGTAGTGGAAGCAGAAGTTCTTACAGAATCTCATGTTTCTCAGGCTGGTCTTGAACTCATTCTGCAGCCAAGAATGACCTTTAACTACTTCCAGCATGCTAAGATTATGGATGTGAGGCACCATGTTGGCTTTGTGAAGAGCTGGGGTTTGGATGAGGGGTTGCAGCACCTAGACAAGTACTCCACATCCACCATCCTGCTTCTCAAGAGTCACTGTCTCTTCTCCCGTCCGATAATCGAGTGCCGTGAAGCATGAACCATTCCAGAATCAAGCCATCGCATGATTGGTCCAGTCTGCTCAAAAAGAGCTGGTGCCAAAATCCCCCCAAGATCAGGCTAATCAGGAGAGGGAGAGACTCATGGGCCTGTCTCTGTCTAGGGATTTATATAATTAAAGGTTGATGGTGGAGAAAGAGAGATTTTCTACAGTGGCCTAGCCACTGGTAAGGTATTCATGTCCCTGTAAATAGACTCTCACCCATACTCTGATAATGCGCTCTCTCTCTCTCTCTCTCTCTCACCACACACACACACACACACACACACACACACAGAGAGAGAGAGAGAGAGAGAGAGAGAGAGAGAGAGAGAAAGAGAGCTGGATGGCAGAAGGCAGAAGATTGGGAGGAGTAAGAGAGGGTACCAGGGTTTTATGATTAAAATACAACATGTGAGTGTATGAAAATGTCAAAATGAATCCCATCTTTATGCATAAGTAACATGCTAATAGAAATATTTTTAAAATAACTACTGCATATAAAAACTAATGACTTTAGAAATACTATTATTTTTTTATTTCTTAAAGAAAAAAAAATGTCCTTTCTTTTCAAGTGTGTTTCCTCCTGTCATCTGCTATTAGCGTTTAGGTATGTACCTACCTGGACTTTTTTCTAGGAATGCATGTATTTGGAACTTTTCTTTTTCAACAATGCACAGCAGAGTTTCATAAAAGCTCCCTTGCTACAAGAGGGACTTTCCTGAAATCACATAAAATGCCATCCCTATATGATTCCTTGGGGCCCCATTCACTCAAAATAATGGAAATTTAAATTCAACCATCCTGCTAGGGGAGTGTGCTGAGACCCAGCACTCTCATTTCTGTTGCTGTTGTATTTCTGTTGTTCTTGTCTCTGCTGGTTTAATTAGTGCATGGTATCATCCAGAGCAATGTCATTTTTATTCCTGTTATGGCCAGAGGCAGTTAGCACACAAATTCACAGTATTTTTAATTCTAATAAAACCAGTCAGCCACCTTTCCTGCTTCAGCAACTCCAGAGAAGAGGGCACCCTGAGTCTGAGACTGCAAGAAAGAAACCGATTTAGGACTGAGGATGTCTTTCAGCCAAGTGCTCCTCTACTGACATGCTTGAAGCCCTGGGGTCAATCCCCAGCACTACCTAAACAATACATGCTGGTACACTCCCGTAATCCCAGCCTGTGGGAGGTGTATGCAGGAGACTGGGGTTTCAAGGACATCCTTGGCTACTTAGCAAGTTCAGTATCTAGAAGACAGACAGAGGGAGAGAGAGGGACCAGGAGGGGCAGAAGGAAGGAAAGAAGGAAGGAAGATGTTTTCCATGTAGGTCTTAGAAAAAGCTCTCCTCTCCTTTCTGAGCTTGTAGTTACAGACTTTAGGCTGCTCACAATGGTTTCCTGACCATTAACAATAAACTTACTCTTTTTCCCTGTTTGGGCACGGCAGAATGGCTCTGGCAAAGAAGGGTGTTGAGAAGAAGGACCATTGCGCCATCAAAAAGGTGATGACCCAAGAATACACCATCAGCATTCACAAGCACATCCATAGAGTGGGCTTCAAGAAGCATGCTCTCTGGGCACTCAGAGAAATTCATTAGTTTGCCATGAAGGAGATGGGGATTCCAGATGAGCGCATAGATACCAGGTTCAATAAAGCTGTCAGGGCCAAAGGAATAAGGAATGTTCCATATCACATCTAAGTATGTTTGTCCAGAAAACATAATGAAGATGAGGATCCACCTAACAAGCCCTACACACTGGTACCTTACATGCCTTTACCACATAAAAAAATCCACAGGTGGTCAATGTGGATGAACACTAACCTACTGAATGTCAAATAAACTTGCAGAACTGCTCCAAAAATAAATAAATAAACAGATAAAACAAAACAAAACAAAAAACAATAGACCAATAGACTCACATATGAAATTATCCCAAAATTCTCCAAAAAAAAGAAAATAGTTGAGATTTTATATTTAGTAATAAAAGAAAACAAACTCAAAGGCTTGAATTAAAATTATGCTTTTAAGTAAGTTTTCTGTCACTGTGACAATATGTCTGAGAAAATCAACTCAGAAGAGAAACGTTTTATTTTTGCTCATGGTCTCAAAGGTTTTGGTCCATGCTCATTTGATTCCGTGTTTCTGTGCCCTAGAGATGCGAAAAACCATGGCTGGGAACAAGTGTGGAAGAAAGATGCTCACCTCCTGGTAGACAAGAGATAAGGAGAGGAGGGAGATAAGACAAAAAAAAATTCACTAAAGTATGCCCCTGACACCTAGTTCCTCCAGTGTGAGCCTTTGTTCTATGGTGTCTAGGACCTTATTCGGTTATAAATATGCCATCGGAATAACCCCTGAGTGAGATCCTATCACCCCTTAAAAGCCCTTAGCTCATAGCCTTTGGAGGGACATTTCAGATCCAAATCCCAGCATTATTGTCACAATCCTATTACAGCCTTTGGGGGAACATGATGGATGCCCTAATTCTCAATCTGTAAGATTTTAATACCGCAGTTCTGTG